>JAKTSS010000210.1:0-21472 GCA_030580355.1 Debaryomycetaceae sp. yHKB357 | reverse complement strand
ATCCTACTAAACAGGTGAACGATAACACCTTCGACCACCGCGGTATCCTACTGAACAGATGAGCGATACCACCTTTGACCACCGCGGTATCCTACTAAACAGGTGAAAGATTACACCTTTGACCACCGCGGTATCCCACTAAACAGGTGAAAGATTACACCTTTGACCACCGCGGTATCCTACTAAACAGATGAGCGATAACACTTTCGTCCGCCGCGGTATCCCACTGAACAGGTGAGCGATACCACCTTTGACCACCGAGGTATCCTACTAAACAGGTGAAAGATTACACCTTTGACCACCGCGGTATCCCACTAAACAGGTGAAAGATTACACCTTTGACCACCGCGGTATCCTACTAAACAGGTGAAAGATACCACCTTTGACCACCGCGTTATCCCACTAAACAGGTGAGCGATACCACCTTCGACCAGCGCGGTATCCTACTAAAAAGGTGAAAGATTACACCTTTGACCAGCGCGGTATCCTACTAAACAGGTGAGCGATACCACCTATGACCAGCGCGGTATCCTACTCAACAGATGGGCGATACCACCTTTGACCACCGCGGTATCCTACTCAACAGGTGAGCGATACCACCTTTGACCAGCGCGGTATCCTACTAAACAGGTGAAAG
This sequence comes from Debaryomycetaceae sp. yHKB357, assembly GCA_030580355.1. NCBI lineage: Eukaryota > Fungi > Ascomycota > Pichiomycetes > Serinales > Debaryomycetaceae > Debaryomycetaceae sp. yHKB357. The sequence goes on along the minus strand of JAKTSS010000210.1, from coordinate 20,835 downwards.
ATTACACCTTTGACCGCCGCGGTATCCCACTTAACAGGTGAGCGATAACGCTTTCGTCCGCCGCGGTATCCTACTAAACAGATGAGCGATAACACTTTCGTCCGCCGCGGTATCCTACTGAACAGATGAGCGATAACACCTTTGACCGCCGCGGTCTCAAGATCTCAGAGGAGGTATCCCGAACCAAGTTCGCAGGCTGAAAGGGAAGTTACATGCTCAGATGGTACTCAACAAAATAGTCATCACTGGCGAGGTAATCACACCTTTGATCGCCGTGGTCTACAGATGCAAGAGTTCGTCCCTGTCATCCCCAATTCCGATGAGATAATCACTCCTCTGACCACTGCGTTCTCAAGATCTCAGAGGAGGTATCCCGAACCAAGTTCGCAGGCTGAAAGGGAAGTTACATGCTCAGATGGTACTCAACATCATAGTTAACATTGGTGAGATAATCACGCCTCTGACCACCTGTCTTCAGATCCTGGAGGATGCATCCCGAATCGAGCCCACAGGCTAAGATGGAAACTACATGCTCAGATGGCACTCAACGTAGTCAACCCTGGTGAGACAAGCACCTCTGACGTACGTGGTCTCAAGATTCCAGAGTTCGTCTCCGTCATCCGTAATCCTGAGGAGACATGCACACCTGTAACTTTTTATGCGAATGCAACAATTAATTTCTTCTCAAATAGCCAAAAAAATCTCAGTTGTGGGATAAGACTTAATCTCTTATTGGTGCTCCTCATTTGTACGAGTTACTGTGCGAAACTCATCGCCGAAAAATATCAGATGGCCGGTGTCTCACGGATGGTACAGCACATCGGTTTATGCCAGTTACGGCTTACCAATTGACTTCAACACAGACTACAAAACATCGAAAGCGGTGACGTGCCGTCCAACGATATCGAACACGCGTCACATGGAGACCAATGTGGTCTCATATAAGCGTTTAATTCACCACGGCCTGTGCAACGTCCTCGTGACATTTCCTGTAATTTGTCACCATCCGCTCCTCCCGTAACAAGTCATCTTCAGATGGAAGCCCCCATCCAGATGCTCTGTCGAGCACATAGTCAAGGAAGATGTCAGCACCGGTTCTATAATCACCCTCAAGTCGAACGTGGTCTTTCTTCCAATCTGAAAACCAGTGATTAACAACCTCTTGTTCTTCCACGCGATCTGTGCATTTCAAAGCATAGACTGCAATCTTATAGAGCGTCTCTATTGGGGTCTGTGATGCGATTTCGCTGGCACAAATTGGATACCGATCGAGCGCGGCTCGCCTCTTCCGAGCGAGGGCGGTCAACCACTGGGCATCAAAAGATGTTGGCTCTTGGTCTGACATATCGGATACCAGGGTAGATATCCGGCCCGTTTCTCCTTGGTACCGATATATCCTCTCTGCGATATCATCTGTGGCCAGTGTTTCCCACAACCCGCCATTGTACGCTTGCCATATCCGTCTCTCAAAATCGAGTAAGCCGGCGTTCTCCACTATCTTCCCCTGCTTTCTTGCGAGCACATACTCAAGAAACAAATCTGCATTGTCTCGAACGTCAAAGGGGTTGCGTAAGCTACGTTTCCTCCACCACGCGGCCCACGTATCCACCGCAACCATGGCTTTATAGTTTTGGGGGCAATGGATAGCTGATAAGCCCATACTGAATAGCTGTTGCAATGGCTCCTCGCTCACAGTATCTCCGACGCATGACACAAATGCCAGTGAACGACGAGTACTGCATGAAGAATCAAGCTGCCAGAGCGCCGCATTCTTTCTCTTTTGAACATCAATGCCCCCAATCTCAACAAAAGACGGATCAAGGCTATAGCTATCGAGGAGCAATTCGCATGGATGGTCAGTAAGCGGAACCGACTGAGCCGCCGCGACGAGGAAAGAGGTGATCCAGATAATCAGCAGTTTATAGAGCATTTGGTGTAAAGGATTTGGATTGAGATTTGGCCATGAGTATTTCCATTTATACGGTTGAGCTTTTAGCGACCCTTCAGAATAAGGTATCAGCATGCGTGTCATTATAATTGGTCTTGGCACCTCCGAGTAGGACACTTTGCGTGCAAGCTGCGTGATTTGAATAAAGATGGAACTTGAGCCGGGGTTGGCACCATGTCCGGCTTCGACACGTTTAAATGTTTGGGTTTTGTCGTGACAAAACACGTCAAATAAGAACGCAACCAGAGAAAAAAGTCAAGTTTGAAACGCCAATTGTGTTACCATTGTGCTGAACGAGTTAACGCGGCGTCAGTTCACTCGTTCACTATGCGAATGTTCTGTGCCACCGATAGCAATTTATTGAATGTAAAGTTGAGGACAGTAGCATGCCATACAAGAAGGCGTACAAGGAAAGACAACCCCTTGATAGCTAGGCACATTCGAAGCGCATACATCATTTAAATCGCGCCTCGGGAAAACCTAAACGCTTGTATTCTTTTTTGATATTTCGTGCGCAAAATGAAGTCGTGGGTTGCAGGGTTTCATCGAGCACCCGTTTTATGGCAAAATGAATCGAATGCTACGGACTGCTGGGTAGATACTCATTGATGTGCACAATCGGATCTGTATCCGCGCCCGCCAAAGTAGTACGGTTCGCACGCGCAGGAGGAGCAGAGTCTAGAGAGCCCCATACGGCACACACTGCCTGCAGAACCGCCGGACCGATCTTCTTATTGCCGACTAGAACCTTGAGCCGTTCTTGGAGCATACTGGGTCCGAGAGTTTGGGCTTCTTGATAAGCTTCAAGGAGGGCTCGAGGAGTAGGGTATGCCTTGTAAATGGAGACGGCTCTTTCCAACAGGACTCCGCGCACTGCCATGAGCATGAGAATATACATGTCCAGTACCGACATTTGCCCGGTTTTGGCGAGAACGGTGCTAAACAGAGAATACGAGTGGCAGCATTCGTATGCAGTGGATTCCGCGGACGGCTTGGGGTTGTTCTCAAACGCGGCCCGGAACTGTAGCAACGTGGAGCGGTACTGGTTCGGCGCATCGAGACAACGCGGCCGAATTACAAGGACCGATGCGCGACGGGAGAGCATCTTTTCGCGGATGCAGGCAGTAAGCGAGGCCAAGAGCGAAACCGTCTCGTCCGGATCCTTGAGGCGTCGAAGCAAAAAGCCGTGGACGGCCATAGTCGCTGCGATCGCGGTTTTTATCAGTTCCATCATCCCTGCGGCACGATCCAACCCGCCTTCCTCTACCAAGTAGTATGCGTGCTTTGCGCCCATCTGTTTGAGCCGATGTTTCTGTTCTTGGAATCGGCCGTCCTTTATGGAGAATGCCAAGTCGTCGAGCTTTTTACGCTCACAGACATAGTTGAGGGCCGCCTCATCGCCCGAGGAACGATGACGAGCTACCCATAAAGCATCACCCACAGGGAGCGCCCGGACCTCGCACACGACTCCCAAGGAGGCGAGACGCGACTGGAAAAAGTCCCGGTCACCTCGCGACCGGATCTCGCGAGTATCTATTAAAAGGTGGATATCGTAGGACCCATGGGGCCATACCAGGTACGGAATCTCCTCGAAAACATGAGTTGGTTCTTCGACAATGGATGTTGGAGGCGGGATCGGAGTCGGAATTGCGTCTGCTGAGGTATCAGGTTGCGTGGCAAGGGTTTCGGCACGGAGATGAGCCGCAAGTTCGGCCCCTTCGTGCGTGAGGGTGTATATTTTCGGAGATCTTCCAGAGACTGCCACCAAGTCGTGCTTTTCGAGAATTTGGACCAGGTTCCACGCCGAGTAAAAGTCGCGATTTGCGGGGTTAGAAGTGAATGACTTTTCAGAGTAGGGAGCAGCGTACTTTACGATTTGCTGGCGGCTGAGGCCGTGTTGCTCAGGATCATGGATATGTAGAGCTATAAGGATTGCATAGCCGCCCAGGCGATGATTCGGGATGTAAGGTTTCGAAGAAGCTTTCCTGCGCTTCTTTGGCGCGGGCTGATCTATGGTGGAAGCCGCTGCTGATGCGTTCACGGGAGGCGGAGGTGCAAAGGGTGCAGGTATAGTGAGGGAGTTATCGATACAGTGCTGACGAAGTTTCAGTAGAAGAAGCGCGACTGTTTTAGCTCCGATAAATGGGATGGAGCGTAGGATTGCAGGAGTTGTGACCTCAGATGGGAATCGGCGGATAGAATCGAGGGAGCGGACGTAGAGAGTAGCTGCGCGGGTACCCTTTTTTGTAGCGTCGACGGCCATTTCTTCAAGCCAAGAGATGACGAGTGGTTTGATATCGGGGTCCATTTGAGAGCGCCAGGTACGCTAGGCGACGGTTATACAGATACTGACGTGCACGATAGTTGGTCAAGTTTGAGAGAAGGAATCAGCGCGAAACGACCTGATGTTGTTGTTAAGAAATTGGATGGCAAGTTGAATTTCGTGTATTGACAATTGGCTTTTCTTCCTCTGTCGTAGTCTTTGGATAACCACTTCGATGCTACCTCCAATCAACTTCATATTCAAGTGTCTCCAACAGCAGACGCCCGTCACCATATGGCTCTTTGAGCTGCAGCAGCTGCGGCTCCAGGGCCTTATCCGAGGCTTTGACGAGTTCATGAACGTTGTGCTCGATGATGCGGTGGAAATCATGCAAGATGGGGTGACGCAGCACAAACTAGGGCGCATACTTTTGAAGGGTGATACTATCAGTCTAATCAGCTCCTTGGAAGTCTAGAGCAGTGAATGCCCTACCTGAGGAACTGAGATCGTCGATACAACTACAGGTACATTGTTGTCTATACACGAACAGGAATGCGTTGTTGCCTATTCCACTGAACGAGAGTGCTACTACGCTGTGTGCAGAACAACTGGGGACAATGAGTTGGAGCCACCGCGCGCTGCATCGCTACGTGATGACTTGCCGAATTCAAGTGTGTGGGGTCCCCGACCTCTGCGATGAGACGTATCAATATGTGATTGTCGCATCTTGAAATAGAGCATGAACTCAGAGCTCAATAAGGCTATCATACATGACTACATACTCAGTTCAGTAGACTAGTGGGGTATCAAGCACCAACACCCATCAGCGATGGTGCCCTTCTTTATAGTCTCTAACCCGTTCACTTTCTTACAAACGGGGGTCGTAACTGGCGGGCGTTTTTTTCTGCCTACCCCAACGCGTCACAGCGCCTTCGCATACCCTTGAGCCTTAATGGACCCGAACCAGAGGCACCCTCCACACTCCAACTCTAATCCTCAGCAGCAGCATCTTCGGTTCCCTCATGCTCTGAAACAAGCTTCGCTCTCGGCTCCCCGCGCTTTCGTTCCAGAACCTTACTCGGCTCAGGACCACGATCGCATCCAGCGTCAACTCAATAAGGTCCTCGGCCCGGAGTTCGTCTCCTTCCGTCCGGGCGGGAACGGAACTTCGGTCTCTTACATCGAAGGCTGGAAAGCGCTCAACCTCGCTAACGAAATCTTTGGCTTTAATGGCTGGAACTCGGAGCTCATTACTCAGCTGGTCGATTACATGGATACTCATGGCAGCTCGGGCAGGGTTCTGATGGGCATCCTGGTAGTCGTCCGTGTCACCATCAAAGACGGAACGTACCACGAGGACTTTGGTTACGGCTACATTGATAATGCAAAGAGCAAAGCAATGGCTTTTGAAAAGTGCCGCAAAGAGGCTTTCACCGACGGCATCAAGCGCTGCTTGCGCTGTTTCGGCAACGTGCTCGGCAACTGTCTCTATGACCGTACCATCATCACCAAGATCAAAAGCGTCGCGACCGCCAAACCCGACATGGAGCCCTCCGATTTTTATCGCGATATAGCCATTTACGATCGCGAACGACAGCGCCGGCGTGAAACCCGCGTCAATATCATGGAAAACGCAGCAGAGACACGTGAAAATAGTACTCTGCTAAACGCAGCTCAAAGTAACGGGAAGGACGCGCTGCTATCTCCGCCCGACAAGCTGGCCCCATCTTCTTCTCCGAAATCAAAGACCAGAGCTAAAAATCCTAATGATCATACCAAACCCGCTTCTGAAAACGGAACGAAGCAGCGGGATACACCATCCGCGCGTCAGCGTGCTCCTGATCCGCTGGCTGGCGCCTTGGCGAAGCACCGCGACCCGGATACTCAGACAGCGCGCGAGCTAGACGAAATGGACTTTTCGTTCTTTAGTGATGACGTTAATGACGATGACGCATACCTCGACCCAGAACCTGACGCTCAAGTGCCAGATATTACTGCTTCCAACAGCCTAAGCTCAGAGACCGCCAGCACCGTGCCTCCTGTTGTGACCATTGTGAGTGCGAGAAACGCCATGGAACTTCAGACTGCGGAAAATGCGCCCACGCTGGTGCCCGCCTTCAACCACAAATTCACTCCTCCGTCGATGCGCCACACTATCGACCAATCGCGCTCCGGCCCAGTGCGTCGTGCCGACGTTGCAGGTGCAGCGGCAAGAATCGGTCAGGACGCGCCGAGGTTAGGATCGCAAATGGCCCCAAGCACAGTAGCCTCGTCTGCAATATCCATGGCTCCGCCAACAAGAGTCGGAATGCCTGCTTCGCAGAGAAACCCACACAAACGAGTCCGATCTGATGCGACTTGATCGAAGGATGTGAACACTAGTCTTGCATCATTCTCACCTCGGCTAGGACGTGCATAGCAGCTAACACACCCTCCACGTATTTATTGCTCATCATTCATGAAAAAGTCGCTATATGCCATTCTCTGGATATATTCATTCCAATGCTTTGCTAGGCTAAAATTCGAGACGGATATCTTTGCCTTGGCTTCAAAAACTTGCACATCCTGTGATCTACGTCGGAATACAAGCAAAATCACCAGTTCCTGTCTATCGGGCCAATCCTGAAGCACATTCTTGAGTAAATTCGAGTGACCACGAGCACTAGCAAGCGATCAAACGGATAGATGGAGAAACCAGGTTTCGGCCTGATATGCAGATCAATACACGTAATGTTGCTACAAATACCCCATTAGCATACGTCTTTCTTGGTCTACGTAACGTCTCTAACCAAACCTATCCAGCCATGTTCACCTCGTAGAAATCAACCGTAGAAGACGCGTGCAATGAAGCTCAACATTACATAATCGCGACATGTATGGAAAATCGCCTTAACGCGACGAACCCTGGGCAAGTACGTCTACCCATGAGAGACTCCTCATCGTTCCTGCCTCTTCTATCATGTGCGGGACCCTTTACGGAGAATGCACAGTCTTTTGATAGCCAAGAGTCACTCTCGGCACTCGCATCCTCTCGCGTCCTCGTCATCGGTGCCGGTGGGCTCGGCTGCGAAGTCCTCAAAAACTTGGCCATGACGGGCTTTCGCGATATAACCGTCATTGATATGGATACGATAGACGTATCCAACTTGAACCGCCAATTCCTTTTCACCGACGCTGACGTGGGTATGCCCAAGGCACAGATCGCGTCTCAGAGAGTGATGGACCGCGTAGCCGATCCGCGATTACTGATTGAATTCCATGTGTGTCGCATCCAGGACTTCCCGCCCAGCTTCTATGCAGAGTTCCACCTCGTAATATGCGGGCTCGACAATATCGAAGCGCGTCGTTGGATCAATGCCACCCTCGTGCTGCTTGTGGACGCTTCCCTTGAAGGGTTGATTCCCATGATCGATGGCGGCACTGAGGGCTTCCGAGGGCAGCTGCGTGTGATTCTTCCTACAATTACCTCCTGTTTCGAGTGTACTCTCGATATGGTACCTCCTAAAACCACGTTCCCGGTGTGTACCATTGCACAAACCCCTCGGCTTCCCGAACATTGTATCGAATGGGCCCGACTAATTGAGTGGCCGCGAGCCCGACCGCAAGACTCGTTCGATGCCGATAATCCTACGCACATTGATTGGATCTTCAAAGTCGGCCATGACCGGGCCGCTTCCTTCGACATACAGGGCGTGACGCGTCACCTTACCCTTGGCGTCGTGAAAAACATCATTCCCAGTATTGCTTCAACCAATGCGATTATCGCGGCTCTGTGCTGCAACGAGGCGTTCAAGCTTGCCACGGGCGCATGGCCGCTTCTCGATAACTACATGATGTACACTGGCGACGATTCGATCTTCACCTATACATTCGCCACTCATAAGAAGCCGCAATGCTCCGTATGCGGCTCAATGGCCCATCGCTTCCCCACCAATCAGACATGGAAGCTTTCCGAGTTTATGGAGAAAGTTCTGGAGAAATGGGCCTTGACCCTACCATCACTAATTAGCGGCACGACAAACTTGTACATTCCCAAGCCGGACGCGCTCCGTGACGCAACAACGCCTAATTTGGAACGAGCAATGAAAGATCTTGTACTGCCGGGGTCGGAGATTGCCGTGGCAGATCCGCATATTGGTATTCTGCTTCGGCTTTTGGTAGATTTCACTGACACCGAATGAAAAGTGATATGCGGGGTCAAAGCGCAGTCTATCGTCGTGTTTGACATTTTTTCCATATTGATGTTGAATAAGGAGAGAAGCTACCTAAAGCTTTCAATGCTGAGAAATGTCACAACTTACAAGAGAGGAACGAATCGATAGAGCCGTTTTCGGTATACTACCCATCTCCCAATACCTGCGATTCAGCTTCAGTGCATTTCGGAATTGACGGCCCTTCCTAAGATGGAACTACGATTTGAATGCACAGAATCGTGAGAGGAAGCTGGAACTCGCGAAGCGCTTTTCGAGGATGATAAACAGCTCTACTTTTGTTTACTTCAATGCGACCCATTTGACCCCACGTTGGGATTGCATTGTAAAGTTTTCTTGAAAGCCTCGCATGATTACAGACACGCATTATTATTTCATTGCACTCTTGTGCTGTAAATGCATGGTGTGTTGAATCAAGTTCCACAAGTCGTACTATTCTCCTCGGTCCCAACTACCGTATATATGGTGCTCTCCGTCCCACAACTTAGCTCCGGCTCCGTCCAGTAAATTAAAGAGTAATAGTGATGATGACGGGATGGTGAAGGGGATTTAGAGGTCAACATTTGGGCGAAAGTCGCAGAATTGCGGTCAAAAGAGGCAGGAGAATTTGCTAGGTCGCATTGAAATATTACCAAAATGCCGATGTGTGTCAGAACAAAACGAGGGTTCAACAGCGAGTGTTGGCAGCGTCAGAAGGAGCGTTATGTCGAGGTGTCTCCTGATGACCAGCTCTGAGTTGATGAAAGCCTATCTGTGGAAAACTCTTGAGCCTCCGGCAGAATTACATCAGGAAATGGTGGCAGGTGACTGAATACAGCATATTTCCGAGAAGAGGAAATCCGGTATTCAAAGAAATGGACACGATACACAAGTCTGTTCTGACGTGGCAAGGGTCATATGTAACAGCTGAGCAGGTTTTATGCAACGAAACCGGTGTGTATTGTAAGCGATTGCAATTGACAAGGTTGTTTTCGAGTAGACAAGGCGGTTTCCCAGTAAAAGAGACGATCTCCAAGTCGACAAGGCAGACTCCAAGTGAATAAGACTGTTTACAAGTAAACAAAACTGTTTTCAAGTAGAAAAGGTGGTTTTGCGGTAGAGAAGACGATGAACCAGCAGACAAGACAAGTTTCAAGTGGACAAGACTGTTTTCGAGTAATCAGGTCGGCTTCCCAGCAGACAAGACGATTTTCAAGTAGACAAGACGTTTCCCAAGTAAACTGCTCCGCCGTAGACAAGAATTCTTGATCGGCAATCTAGGTCATATCACTGAGGAAAAGACATCTTTCACAAGAAACCACGCCTATTTCGCGGGTCAAAATCTGCAGCGTGGCAAGCGTGAGCGCGATCGAATGACCGAATCTCTATTTCCTCTGGATGTGGTCAACATGAATCAAGAGTCCTTGTCAAGCAGCAGTACCACCTCTAAAAGCATACGATTAAATTCTGGGGGGTTATCCAAGTACAAGTGGTGACCAGCGTTGGGGACGGTGGCGACGACACTAGCGTCTTCTCCGCGAGCCGAGTTGACGATTGCCGAGGCGATGCGGCCGGCGTGAGCGTCCATCCAGTCGTGGTCGCCGTACCACCAGTGCAAGCAGCAGCGCAAGCGGGGCAAGTGGTGGTGCACGAGGGGCGAGCGGGGCAGCGCGCCCGGGCCCAAGAGGGCGTTGAGCATGTACTCGCCCAGGCCCGGCCCGGCAAAGATGGCGTAGGCGTACTGGTGCAAGAGCCGCTGGAGGTGCGGAGGCAAGTGGGCGAAGCGGCGGGCGGTCCAGCCGCTGACGAGCTTGGAGCCGAGAGGGCCGAGGACGCGGACCAAGGAGAAGGGCGAGACGTTTTGTTCCCAGAGGCGAGCAAAGTAGGCGGGCACGGCGACGGGGCGGCGGAGCGGGGCCACGCCGCCTGGAGAGACGAGGACGAGGGCGCGGCAGAAGGACGGGTCGCGGCGAGTGCCATAGGTGGCCATCAAGTAGGCGCCCATAGAGTGGGCGACGACAATAGTGCGATCCGGGGGGATCTGGCGGGCCTGGAGCCACGAAGCGAAGGAGTCATGGAACCATGCGAGAACCTTGTTGAGATCGCGGTGGTCTTTGACAAAGGGCGGGCGCAGAGAGCAGCCATAGCCGAGCAAGTCGATAGCGTGGACGATACAGTTTCTCTGCGAGCTGAGGGCATCAAAGTTCTGGAAGAAGAAGCCGAGGCCGGCGCCGTAGCCGTGGACGAGGATAATATGGATGGGGTTGGTGGAGAGTCGAGGGCCATTGATGACGAACTCGTTGATGTAGGTGTCGTTATTGATGGGAGTTTTGAGGACGCGAGCGGAGCGGCCAAGAGAGTCTGGGGTAGGATAAAAGGGAAGCTGAGCAAGGAGATTGTGCTGGGCGACGAGGGGACGGTTGCGGAGAGGGTAGTCGACTAGAGACTGGGAAAAGGGGAGAGGGAAGCTGCGGACCAAGCGCCACAATGCGGACAAGGGGACGGAGGTCGGGGCGGTAGGTCTCTGGTGGGTTCGGGAAGTGAGATTGCGCGAGATATGGGAAGTGATTAGGGGTAGAGTGATGGCACGATTAGCGGTTAGCACTGTAAAAGCGTAGAGAGATGTGAGACGACGGTGTGCACCGAGACCCCCCATCGTGCCAAGGGACCACCACCGGGGGATGAGATGGAGGGATGCGTAGACATTGAGCGTGTAGTCCGGAAATGACAACAGGACTTCCGGATTATGATAATTCCGGATTATATTATCTGTCACCTGCATATGCCGATATTACATAATCGTACATTATCACGTGACGGGTCGGATCACACCAATTTATAGATGGGAAAAAATAAAGCTCGAGCCAATAAAAGTTCCGAAGGACGTGCGAGCATCGGCTTTTCCCGTTTATCGGAGCAGCAGAAAATTCTTATTATTTGATGGATGAGATAAGATTATTAGCTGTGACTGGACGCGCCGGATTGAATAAAAGGGCAAATCTGCTTAAAGAGTGGGCCTCTCCAGGACCAGGCCAGGTCCAAACGTCCTAGACACCCCCAGCATTGCCAGCATCCCAGACACCCAAACGAAACCCTTAAACCCCCAACTAATCGCGCCAACCAATTCAGAGACGCAGATATATTTTTTCTTGCCGCCCTAATGCGAGCGTCGGCTAAAGCGATGCCCTTCTTTTTTCCCCCACGCAAAAACGCGCCTTTGAATTTGGAATTTGCTCGTTTATAAAGCTTCCGTTCCCCGGAACTTTCCCTCGCTAATCTTACTCCCTATTGTCAATTGACTCTGCCCCTTACGCGTCTCTTCTCTGAGTTCTGACACCATCCATTGACTCCTACTACGTCCATTGACCTCTCACATCTCTACCTTCACTCCTTCTCCTCCCACCTCCATCACACACCAATTGACTCCTAGGCGTCCCCCCAATGAATATCCTTCTCCTCCTCTCCTGCTTCGCCCTCGCGGCAGCTGAGACCCATACCTGGTACTACACCACTGGCTGGGTCGACGCCAATCCCGACGGTGTCTTCCCCCGTCGCATGATTGGCTGGAACAACACCTGGCCTCTCCCAGAACTTCGCGTCAAGAAGGGCGACACCGTCAACCTCTACCTCACCAATGGCTTCACGGACCAGAACACTACCTTGCACGTCCACGGCTTATTCCAGCGCGGCTCCTGCCAGATGGACGGCCCGGAAATGATCACACAGTGCCCGATTCCCCCAGGAGAAACCTTTCTCTACAACTTTTCCGTCCCGGACCAGGTCGGCCTGTACTGGTACCACTCCCATACCCGCGGCCAGTACCAGGACGGTATGCGCGGCACCTTCATCATCGAAGACGACGACTTCCCCTACAAAAACGAATATGAAGAGGAAGTCACCTTCTCCCTTGCAGAACACTACCACCAGAACACCTCCGAATTGATCCCCGCCTTTATGAACGTATTCAATCCGACCGGCGCAGAACCTATCCCGCAAAATATCTTGTTGAACGAAACCTTGAACAATACCTGGCACGTTAAACCAAACACAACGTACTTGGTCCACTTTATCAATATCGGCGGCTTTGTCTCCCAGTACCTCTGGATCGAAGACCACAACATGACCGTCGTCGAGGTCGACGGTATCTATACCGAAAAGAACACTACCGACTTGCTCTACATCACCGTCGCCCAGCGCTACTCCGTATTGATCACTACCAAGGCAGACACCCTGAAGAACTATGCCATGATGACCGCTTTCGACTCGGGCATGCTCGACACTTACCCGCCAGACTTGCAGTTGCGCCAGCAGCACCTTGTCCTGTACAATGACAATAACGAAAAGCCCGCAAACAATACGCGTATAGTCCAGGATCTGGACGAGATCTTGGACGACTTTTTGTTGGTGCCCCACGACAAGGAGGAATTGTTCCCCGACGCAGACCACACTATCCTGGTCGACGTGCTCATGAACAACTTGAACGACGGTGTCAACTTTGCCTTCTTCAACAATATCACTTTCACCTCTCCAAAGACCCCGACGCTCTTGTCGGTACTCGCCGCAGGCGAAAACGCCGTCAACCCGTTGGTGTACGGTACCAACACCCACTCCATCGTGTTGCAGGCTAACGAGACCGTCGACATTGTCCTCAACAACATGGATACGGGTCGTCACCCCTTCCACTTGCATGGCCACGCCTTCCAGGTCATCAACCGCGCGCCCGCCGTCGAAAACTCGGACGCCCCAGACGCTGAACCGTCGCCGTTCAACGCCACTACCGAATCGGACTTCCCCCAGTATCCCATGCGCCGCGACACCGTCTACGTCAACCCGCTCTCCCACTTTGTCATCCGCTTCAAGGCCGACAATCCCGGTGTCTGGTTCTTCCACTGCCACATTGAGTGGCACTTGTACCAGGGTCTAGCCCTCACCTTGATTGAGGACCCCTTGGCTATCCAGCGCGACCCGAACCAGCAATTGACCGAGAGCCATCTCCGCTCGTGCAACAAGCTCAAGGTGCCCGTCAAGGCGAACGCCGCCGGTAACGAGCAGGACTTTTTGGACCTTCGCGGCCAGAACGTGCAGTTGCCGGACTTGCCCGCAGGCTTCACCGCGCGCGGGATCGTCGCCCTCGTCTTTTCGGTCATTGCCGCCTTGTTGGGGCTTGCGGCTATCTCCGTGTACGGTGCCAGCGACATTGCCAACGTCGAGGAGCGCGTCGCCCGAGACTTGGACGTTAGTCTAGATGACTCGGACAGCGTGCAGGCGGAAATCGTTTCCGATTCGTCGGGCATGGTGGGCGCCTCAAAGCTGAAAATGGCGCAGGCCAACTAGAGTGGGACCCGATCGTGTCTCCCGCATAAATTGTATAAAAAGCATCTAATTTTCGTGTTTGGCTGTGGCCTTGGCTCGTGTCTCGTGCAGGCCTTGTAGTGGTGGGCGCAATGAAATAACATTTTCACCTTTCGGCAGAGCGTGTTTGACGCGCAAGGAGCCGGGTTAGCGTAAAGGCAGGTAAAGAGAACCTTACGACTGAGGACTCAATGCTCCTTGCGTGGAGATTGTTTGAAACGAAACTGACTCATATCGGTGAAAGTCCTCTGTAAAGATCGTGTATCCTAGAACTTACCACATGCCAAATGGACAGTCAGAATACTCTGGCCAAGCAAATATTGCGAGAAGTATTCACTTTAGTAGTCATATTTGCGTTGAGGTCACCTCCATTCACTCCAACGCCAATCGATACACTCATATTCTTGCCGACGACTTCTCGGACCGTCAAGGTCTAACCGAAAAATTGCGCGTCTCACCCATCTGAAAAGCATGCCGGATCATCTCCAATTTCTCCAAAGATGATCGACGCCGTCTACATCTCAAACCGTCAGAACGTATTGCTATTCCAGTACTTGAGCTGCCAGAACGCTCCTCCATTCCTGACGATCGTGGCTGTTCGCCGCCCGCAATCCCTCGTTCCCCTAGGCTCAACTTCGTCGTCGTTTCCCGGTAATGCTCGACACGTCGCTACTGTTCTCACCACATCCATAGTTATCTCACTCGTCACAAGTGACTTGACCAATCCAATCATACCATACACTTTTATCGACCGGCTAAATGCGGTTATTGCGTCTTTCTTGGGCGATCCCATCTCGCCTGCTAAAATTGAGCGCAGCAGCGACATCCTCACCCTCCTATTGAGCGAAATGATCGTCGGCGGCACGCCCTACGTCACCGATCCGAACCAGCTTTACCGTCTAGTCCCGCGTAACACCCTTAGATCAAAGCTCATGCCTACTGTCGCGGATTTCGCGGCCCCAGCAGTGCTGGACCTCAAACTGCCGTACCCTTGGCGCCGGCCCGACGTTCGCTATACCAATAACGAAATGTTTGTCGACGTCTGTGAACAAGTCAGCATTGTATACCAATGCACTGTGGGTAATGTTGTCGCCGAAAACCTTGGTCTGGCCTTCTACTCGCTGGTTCGGGGAGGGCCAACTTCGAAGCAGCATACCCGCTTGGTTCCGATTTCGGGTCACATCAATGGCACCATCGACTTTTTACTGCATCTCACGGGCACGCCACACCTCTTGATCGTGCTTAACCGACAGGGCCTCGATGCTCTTTCCGTGCCTAGTCTTCATCCGTCTATCAATGTCGGGGAATGGGCGCGACACCAACACCTTAGCTTTGTGCCCGCAGACGGCCACCTGACTCTAGCGAGCTACTGCTTGGACATTCACAATCCTCAAGCATCATTGGCGTTTCCCGTTGACGTAAGCGTCGCCCACGGCTTGGGCCAGCTCCGCAACGAATTCCAAGTAACGCTCCACCTCTCGCGACAGCTCGATACTTGTGTGGTGACCATCGACGCAGAGCACGATGTCCCCATCAAACTCGTGCGTAGCACTCATGGCGACTTCGCGGCATCCGCATCCGGATCCGCCGAATGGAAACTTCGCTCGGTCGCGGCCAATACCGTGCCTACCCTCACAGGACAGATCGTCGCAGACTCGCTCGATCCATGTCTGCCCCGCACAGTGCGTGTCTCGTATACGCACAAGGGATCGGTGCCTAGTGGTCTCCGTGTCGATCTGGTAAAGCTCATCAGTCATAAGGGTATGAGCCCTGCGGTAAAGCCCTACAAGGGAGTGAAATACGAAACTAGAACAAAAAACTTGGTCATCAGAATCTAAATTATTAGGAGAATTTGGGCGCGAGTCATTCAGCACTATCGCGTTGAAAACGCTGACCTGCTTCATGGATAAACTGTCATCATAACTTACTCTGACGCGAACGACGACGAAACAGGGCATTTCACTTTGGAATTGGCATGGTATTTCGAAGATGCCGCTTGGGACACACACAAATTACCCCTATTAGCAATATTCATCCCACCATTCAACTTAAGCTGTGGGCGCCAAACATCTTGCGTTACCCCTCGTGAACTTTTCCCGGTGGCGCTCACAGTTTTCTACCGGTTGGTTCCTCGCCACCGCAGAAGATGTATCGGACAGTGTTCTTTTCTGTCTTACGTTCCGAAATTTTGCACTACTTTCAATTTACAAAAAGAAGTATTTTTTACTTTTGACTATTTAATGCAATTCATCAACGAATAACATACTATTTTAGTGCTTATCATGCTGCGTCTTTTGACCGAGGGAAATGCCGACTTCGGCAGCACGATCGCATCAGTTTATATGGATCGCTCAAGTGAACACAAAAAGTGATGCAACGATCAACACGGGTAACATCGTTAGACTCGAGGGTCTGGCCGCTGAATTAGATTTTGGTGGTGCCGAGGATGACGCCCAGGCTGATGCAGAGGGAAATTTCAACAGCTCCGAACCATCGTCATCTCCGTGGTCTTGTGATTCAGAGAATGATGAAGTAGGATTCGTGGGTGGCGACGGTTTCGTTATTGTGGTAAATATGGGTGCAATAATCGTCTGAGAACACAGGGATCCTTCGCAACTACGCTGACCATTAGGCGAAGCTGTCGATTTCGAGTCGTCGACAGGCAGGTCATTTGGTGACATATTACTGCGTGTCGCACCACATAATGATATCCCAGTGCAAGAAACTCCAGGCGAGGGAGACAAAGTATTCAGACGTGGCACCGATGCGTGAGTCGTGGGAACGGGACAGGGCGAGCCAGGCGAACCGCTACAAGCAGACAGCTTAGATACGGTATATGTGCAAGAGCTGCACGACGGCGACACTGATGTAGAAGTGTCTGTGCATGAGCTACACGACGGCGACTCTGATCCAGTGTTTGTGCAAGACGATCCGGGATACTCACCACATGACGAGGGCACACACGCGGTGGTAGATGACGAAGAGGAACACATGTGGCAGGATGACCATGGCCCAATGGTGGTTCCTGACGACGATCTGCGAGTAGCGGATCCGGATGAGGAGTACCTGCTAAAGCCGGATGGAAAAGAGTCCGATGATGAGCTACATCTCGAATTCAATGATATGCCAGACATTGAGCTAGAGGATGAACTGGAAGAGGATGAACAGGAAGGGGATGAATCGAACGTAGATGCAGAGGTTGGGATACACGATGGGCAGATTGTTGCGCTAGATGTTGAGTCGGAAATTGAATTCGACGACGCACTAAAAGTCGAGTTGCTGAAAGACGAGAACCCTGTTGAAAAATTGGATGATGAGTCTGGGGTTGAGCTGCAATCAGACTCAGAGGTCAAGCTGCAAGAAGACCCAAATATTGAGCTTGACGAAAACTGGGAGGGCTGACTGGATGATGAGCCTAAGGTCGAGCTTAAATATGATGAGTCTGTGGCAGAGCCAGAAGCCGACTCAGTCGCAGAGCTGGAAGATAGCGACTCGGTTGTAGATCTAGATAAAGAGCCAGAGTAGAATCTCGATGATGAGTCTGCGGTCAGTTTAGAGTAAGAGTCGATTTTCGAGCTAAAAGATGCCAAGTCTGTGGCAGAGCCCGAGGACAACGAGCCTGTGGAAGAAATAGACGGCGACGAGCTGGTGGCAGAGCCGGAAGACCACGAGGCTATAGCAGAGCTAGAAGAAGATGAGGCTGTAGTAGAGCTTGATGAAAAGCCAGATGATTGAATAGTAGAGCTTAAAGATGACGACTCGGGTGCAAAGCTAGACGATGAGCCTGGTGCAGACCCTGAGGATGGAGAATCTGAGGCAGAACTAAATGAGGGGAGCGGTAAAGACTCCGTATTTGAGGCAGACGAAAAAGGCGATGAAGACTTTGTGGCTGAACTTAAGACCGAAGACTCGGTAGCTGAACTGAAAGGCGGGCGCGACGAAGTCTCCGATGCAGAACTAGAGGCCGGGCGGGGCGAACAATCCGCTTCACAACTAGAAGACGAGGGCGACAGAGATTTTGTAGCAGAGCTGGAAGACAAAGGTGACGAAGACCCCATAGCTGAACTGGAAGACGAAAATTCAATAGATGAACTAGAAGACGAATCCGACGATGACCTCTTCACAGAACTAGAAGACAAAACCGACGAGGACCCAGTAGCAAAACTAGAGTCGGAATACCTGGTAGCAGAGCTCGAAGATGAGCGCAACGTAGACTCTGTTACAGAACTTGAAGACACAGAACCCATAACAGAAGTAGAAGAAGACGACTTCGTAGCAGAGCCAGATGACGAGGACAAAGTAGCAAGGCTAGAAGAAACAGAGAAAGTAGACTCCGTAGCAGAGGTAGAAGGCTTTGGCCTAGAGTGTGAAGACGAGTCGTCAGTAAAACTCGATGACGACGAGATGATTGCGGAGCTGAATCCGGTCCTGGAGCTTGACGCAGATGAGCTAGTGGCAGATCTTGACGCAGATGAGCTTATGGCGTAGCCTGACGCAGTTGAGCTGGTGGCGGAGCTTGACCCAGAGCTTGACGCAGATGAGCTGGTGGCGGATGAGCTGGTGGCAGAGCTTGACGCAGATGAGCTGGTGGCAGAGCTTGACGCAGAAGAGGTGGTGGCAGAGCTTGACGCAGATGAGCTCGTGGCGGAGCTTGACCCAGAGCTTGATGCAGAAAAGCTGGTGGCAGAGCTTGACGCAGCCGAACTTGTGGCGGAGCTTGACACAGATGAGCTCGTGGCGGAGCTTGACCTAGAGCTTGATGCAGAAGAGCTGGTGGCGGAGCTTGACGCAGAAGAGCTGATGGCAGAGCTTGACCCCGAACTTGACGCAGAAGAGCTGGTCGCAGAGTTTGACGCAGACGAACTTATGGCGGAGCTTGACGCAGATGAGCTCGTGGCGGAGCTTGGCCCAGAGCTTGACGCAGAGGAGCTGGTGGTAGAGCTTGATGCAGACGAGCTTGTGGCGGAGCTTGACGCGGATGAGCTGGTGGCTGAGCTTGAAGAGCTTGAGCTGATATCAGGCCCCTCGTCCACATCTTTCTGGAATCCTCTCTGGTAATATCCCAGACCTGTACACGTGGCATCATCCGTGATGCTTATGCGTACCTTAGACATGCCTGGCGACAATTCACTCCAATACATCACTGGCCGAGATCCTTGCGGGAGATTATTGAATTTGATGTTGAATCCATGCGTGTTGCAGTAGATCAACTCGCCTCCTGATCTCCTGTTGCGAGGTTGATGAAACCCATTAAAATCGTTGGAGGTTCCCCAGTCTAACAGTTTGCAGTCCACGCCCAGACTGACGTAGCCTCCGATATTAATAGATTTATATCCTCTCGAGCAGTCCTGCGCCGCATAGTATAGCCTGCGCCGATCCCATCTGTTCAACACGCCGCCATTTTTTCTCCATATGTACGTTTGTTGGAAATCAATGTTGAAGATAAAGTCCCGCGAACCCCGGTGTGAGAAAATAAGCTTATTCCGACCGGGCGTAAAGCAACTTGCAAAAGACAAGTCAAATCTGGAGCCGCTGCGAACGTCTCCAAGAGTAAAGTGGAGGTCGTCTGAGCCGCTGACCACTGAGACTTTCTTGACATCACTTAGAGCCGTGCACTTTAGACGCGCCGAGTCCGACGAGCCTCCACTTTCGTACACGCAGTCAAAAAACGACCCGGCGCTGTTGGAAATTTGAACGGGATCGGCCAGTCTTACGCAAGGCATTTTCAAGTAGAAGTAGTCGTTCTGTGAGATGGATCTTCCATCAAATTTCCAGCTGAATGTCACGGTTCTGTTGGGATTGTTGGGTTCACCTTTTACATCATTCATACCGATGACAATACCACTTAGTTCTTTAGAAACAGTAAGCGCAAACGCAAGCGCTGCAAACGTGAAGATTCGTACGATCATGGGGAGTGGTACTTTGGAGCGAAGATGCTGTGAGTGGACCTTTTTAGCCCAGGTTAGCACACATTGCCAGAGATTTTATACTACAAGCATCATTCGGGACGAAGCGGAACACAGAAGGCGCAAATTGCTTCTTTCAGAATGGTATGGGGCCCATACTACCGACGCAAAAGCGGCAGAACCGTATGATTTGAGGAATATATTCATCTGATTCGCCTCATCATGGTGTTGAGGCGGTAAATGACTGTCAAGCGTAGCAAGAGTGGCGATGTACACTGGTTCGTGATGCGTGGCCCGACCGCCAGATTGAGCAACCCCAGACCGATTTCAATGTCTGGTTGAGGCCATGATCCACTTTTATGCTCTTGACATTCTTCTTCGATAGCATTCGGGCCTCACTTGATAGTGCGTTTGCAATTTTGCAACAGCTGAGCTTTTCGACGGCGATTCAAATTTTCTGTGGCCGCCTAAAATCCATTAGAAATCCTGAAATCACGCCACAAAAGTTAGTTTTTAGTGATGTGCCTCTCTAAGGTCCGAACTAACCTCGGTAAATTCTGCCTTGATCGCCTAAAATTTACGCCTTGAGAGGAAATTTGCCACCATTAGTGTGCCAACACAATCACTCAACCTTATACGCAGTTTGACACGTGGTGGTCCAGTTGGGCTCAAACAAGTCAACATACCCCAGCATGAATTTTCTCTGTAGAGCAATTCCTAGCGTAAACCTTTCCTTTTTTTTGTGAAATTCTTTAATGTTGCAACCGATTTTAACTTTACCAATATCCGAATTTGCAACCAACCCAGAAGTTTACAACAAAAACATTAGGGAGATTTAACAGCGTAATATCACCGTCACAGAGGCACCATTCTAGCTAAAGGCTTCAAATAAATACACAATGTTGGCCGAAATCGGATGTCGCGGAATCGAACTTGAATGCAGCATAAGTGGAGGGTTCCCTGTGACTTTTACCATACGTTTGCTGGCCAGTAACGTAATCTCCATGCGAATTGACTGAAGACGAGGCCGGCTTTGATTGTGTCTCGTATGTCATTTTCTTGCCAGTTCGTTCGGCTAGAAGCAGTATTAAGCTTTTTTTTGGCAGGCTGCTCGAATCTTTACCCACTGATTCAACTTCTGGAGCTTGTTTTGCTGTTTAAATCAAGCATCTTTAT
>JAKTSS010000209.1:0-21608 GCA_030580355.1 Debaryomycetaceae sp. yHKB357 | reverse complement strand
CCATACTTCCAGCTTCCAAAAAGATCCGACATCACTCGGTCGATGTGCGCTCGATTTGATGCTCCACAAAAATGAGCAGCTTTTACATTACGATTTCGACTAAACACTGACTTCTAAAGGAGGGACTTCGTAATTCTGATAAGAAAGACAAAGCACTTATAAGAGCTTGGACATGATGGTCTAGAGGGCACGATAACATCATCAGAAATCACAGACTCTTACAGGTATAGCTTATTGAATTTCTTTCGTGGGATATCTTGGAGTCCAAGTTTTTTTCTCCAGACCATCTCAGCTCATCGCACCGGGCGTGCATTTCCGAACTCATGATGGACCCAGCAGTTCTAATAGCAAACCAGCTCGATTCAGACCAACGAGATGCTCTTATCCGCAACATATCAAGTCGCATTGACGAGTGTCCGGAACTAATCGACACCCTCCTTGCCTTGCTCGATCGTGAGGATGACTTTACGCGGGTGCCCGCACCAATCAAAGACTATGTCTACTCGCTAGTATTCAGCAAGCTGACTCAATCAGCAGCTTCGCTATCACAGTTAGCAAAAATCCTTGCGAAATGGCCTCCTTTGCACCTGCAAGTCGTGGTGGATCTCACCGCATCACTATGCGACTTTCTACGTTCCTTCTCCGACTCCTTAATACGTGACTTTCCCGCTCAACCTTTGGTGAGTAGATTGGAATCAACTGTAAACTTCAAGCCTTCTCTGCGTGAATGTGACGCGGACCTGGCGCTCGCTCTAATCGATGCCCTTGAATTTCTTTTTCCAGCAGACAACAAGCAGACGTTGGCTGAAGGCGATCTTGAGCTCGTTTCGCTGTTGAACACGGTTCTACTCCTACTTGTGGGAACCAAGTCTGAAATTGTTTCTGCGAAAGCTTTAAATGCGTTGCGGTGGACAACGAGAGACTCTAGAGACTCCATATCCACTTGGGAATGGATTTTCGCTCTCTTGGACTCCTGCTTCATTCCACACCATACTCATGCTTTGGTGCTCTGGCTAAGGTGCCTCAAAGATTGTGCAAACCTCTCAGCCGACTCCAATTTCCAAGCATACGCATCATCCCGCAAATACTGGTCCCATTTGCAGCAAGGGTTGTCAAGCCCATCCCACAAGTGCCGCAAGTTTTGCTTATCCATTATGCAAGTATCGATAGTGCATTTGGCAGAAGATTTCGAGAACGAATTGATGTCGTGGAAGGTGTCGACTGCCCGGTCGCATCGACAAGAATGGGATCGCTTCTTCACCATGTATGAAATTTTGGCGATCGATACGTCTCTCCATCAAGCGGACGCGGCATCCTCCGCAATTGTGCGGCTCATATCGCCCGAATCGTCAATACACCCTTCGTGGGGATTCTGCCTCTTATCTACCGGCTTCCAGGCCTCTACAGACTCGGTTCAAAAATTTGCCTTGCATCTCTTGATGGAAATTGAACCGCATAACCTCCACTTGATAAAGCACGGCTTGTGCTTCTTTGAGTCAGTATTCTTACCGTACGCTATGCTCGCACCGCACTTTGTGGCTCGCTCAATTCAGGGGAAGCTCGTTTGTCCCTATGGAGAGAAGTTGCGTGCGTTTATCGAAGCAGCTCTCACTGGCATGACAAGTGCCCTGGACGTCAAAGAAACGTGTCGCGCTATATTGTCGGTGTTGCGAAGCGCCAGGGAATGCTTTGATCCCGCCAGAATATACATGAGCCAGGGATTGGTGGCTGGACTAACTGGCCGTCGCATTTTGGACCCCCTGGTACATGGACCGCTCCTCACCAGTCTCTTCGAAAACAGATCAGAGGGTGAGTTATACCAAATCTGTAATAACACATTGAATTTGCAAATCTTGTGTCACTTTGAGATTACCGACGCCGAGGCATTTCTCGATCTTGTGTCTCGCTTTGTTCGTGTAAATGGCTACGCTTCGATAGTCGAGAATTGGGCTCGCTTGAACGAGTGTATTTCTGACCAGTGTATCCGCGAGGAGATTGTCCATTTTAACGAGTCAGAGCGTTCTACGCAGTGCCCGATAGAGTACCAGGTAATTGCTGCAGCAATGACTGGGTCGTTTGCGCAGAGCGCTAAACAGTTCTCGCAATCACAGCGGTGGCGAGCGCTAGCAGCGTTCTTGGCTTCTGGCATGTATCCTGAACATGAACGCGAGGCCATACACGGTGTCTATGACGAGCTTCTCGGCGTGCTCCTGATCGACTTCGACAGCTCACTAAGCGAGGCGATCCAAGACTATAAACCTTCTCTTGGTACTGCCTTGTCGAAGTTTGACCAGGCAAAATTCTGGGCTGAAATACAAAACGGCATCTCCTCAAGTGATGTGACCAAATTGACGGCCGCCTTGAGCCTCTACAAGGTTTTCAACAATGCGTTCAATTTATGCGACCACTTGATCAAACCGCGTCAAGTTATGGAACTAAGCTCAAAGCTTGAGCGGAACTGCGACTATATCTCGAAAAGTGTCAAGGGTACCTACAAAATTCGTGAACAATTCAATGCCGAATGCTACGCAACGCTTTCAATTTTAGCAAAACATGGTCTGCTTGATGATTCTTGCTGGCCAGAGATTCTCAAGTTTCTCAACCCGGAGAGTCTGGCCGTTGGGGCGAATGTCGCGATGGTGTCGATACTTTTCTCGAAATTATCGGGCCAGAATGGTGCTGCTCAGGCTCCCACGTTCGGTGAACTTGAGACGATAGCGTCGCTTTTATCGACACTTTGGATGAATTTAACGGCAGGTCGGCTACAGCTCAATCAAAAACATTTGCATGTGCTTATTATTGAGACCATTTTGCATCCTAAACTTATCGCTGCTTCAATTCAGTGCGACACGATTGCACAATCGCTTGTGCAAGTGCTTCAGTCCGTTGTTCACAACTCCTATACCCGCCGCAGTCTCGCGCCTACCATGTCGAGAATATTCATAGAATACCAAACAGGGGGAAACGACTGGGGCCAAATCCCATGGTTCTGTGAAATTTTCATCGAAACAATCCTTATCCGCCAGCCACGGTCAAACTTTTTCCGATTGGAATCAATAATAGGGAGCTTTTACGATAGCCGCATATCTGTCAGCGAAAACAGTGAGGCGGAAACTGGGCTTTATAATCGTATTCACGGTGTCGCCGAAATAAGCACCAAAATAAACTGTTTTGCGATGCTCAACTCGGATACGATTGCGAGTGCTGCACCTCAGATCGCAAGTTTTATATTCCAAAATGACGACAAATTTCATTTGATCAAGATCATCGACCCAAATAATGGTCATGAGGAATGGCGCCGCATTCAAATTTTTGCGATCATTTTGTCACTTGCCACAAGAACGCTGCTCGATTTCGATCTAATGATTGCTTTGCTAGCTTCTGAACCAAGCCCATTAGTGAAGGTCTACATGGAATGGATAGTGGCACTATTGTGCGTTTCGTGTCCGTCGCACACGGACGTTATTTTCAAGCGCCTTTGTGCAAACAGTGACTTGCCGGTCGCGCTCCTGATTTCCTACCAGCGCTGCTTATTTTTGGTGGCCCAGAGCTCACCAAGAGACGAGGCCGTCGACATGTTCGAAAGACTTGTCCCGATATTCGTTGCTGGTGCCACTTCGAATAAAGCGATTTTACGCCACTCTTCACTTTCATTGGTGGTGGCGGCACGGGTGGCTATTGCAAAGCTCAAATTGTCGCTCTCGCCCCATATGAGTATGATGCTCGAGGCAATATACGCACAAACTGCATCGACCAGCTCCTTCGTGCAGTATAGGAATGGTGACGCTCTTGTATGGGATATTGATGCAGATCATCTGTTGGTAGGTATATGTGGCGGCGTCTTGAAAAGGATAAGTGATCGTGACGATATCGAATTCATCAGCAAGGAAGACTTCGAGTCGTGTTTGAGCCCCAATGTCATACTGCTGTTGCAAGTGATAATCGGTGACGATCATGGAGAGTTGTGGGTACAGGAACAATCCCGCCGACCTCAAGGCCCGAAAAATGCTGTTAGTCTGCCCCATCAAGCGTTCCTTCAGACAAAGAGTGGAGCGTGGGATTTCTTGACTGACTTTGAGAATACTGCAAGTTCCACCGCCATCACCCGCAGCGATTTGATTGTGGTGTCTTCGCTAGTGAACAAGCCGCCTAATTTAGGTGGAATCTGTCGCGTTTGTGACGTATTGGGCGCTGGGCTACTAACTCTTGGAGACTTGAAGCACAAAAATAATCAGCAATTCAAGAGTGTAGCGGTGACTGCAGATGCATGGATGCCGATGGTCGAGGTGCAAGTACCACATATTCGGCAGTTTTTACTCAAAAAGAAACGTGAGGGGTATACCTTGATGGGGTTGGAGCAAACTGATAACTCTGTGGAGTTGAATCACAACCTAGTTTTCCCCAAAAAGACATTGATATTGTTGGGCAAGGAAAAGGAGGGGATCCCGGGAGATCTTTTGGCGGAACTTGACGTATGCGTTGAGATCAAGCAGGTTGGAATTGTGCGCTCCATGAACATTCAAACTGCAACTGCAGTTATTGTGCATGCCTATGCGACTCAGCATTGTTGATCAAGTAAAAGTTGCTGGGTAGTTCAAGAGTAAACGAAGACCAGGAGTATGCTAGCCCTTGCTGATACATTGAAAAAAAGGTAAACATCCCAGAGACCACTGGCCCGGCCGGGATCTAGCAAGGAAAGCTGATCTTGAGCGTCGGAGATTGGACCGCCAAGCTCAAGTGAGACAGGATACAAGGAATTCTGTGTCAAAAAATACTCGAAAAGAAGCTACTTGAAGGTTTTTCTTCATTTGTTCTTTGATCGTAAAACAATTAACCTACAAAGAAGTCAGGTGTTGGTTATCGAATCCCTGTCGTAATCAAGGTTATAGCGTATAAATACAGCGGCGCCTGCCGCGCTTTCATGCGAACTGGCCATCCCACGAAATGCTCAAAATCTTTACAACTGTGTTGATCTTGGTGTCGACTTTCACAAGTCAAGTTCTCTGCGGCAAGTCATGCAGACAGTGCTTTGGAAATTATGAACTCACTTTTTCAAGCCGCGTCACTCAGGAAGTAGCCCACAACTTCGCCCACGACACACTCTCAAATTGTGCTACGGGTGACGAATTTGATCTTGGGTTTCCTACACCGGGACAGTGCACCGTAGAAGAGAACAAGATCTGCAACAAATGGCGTTTCCCGGTGAAGGCGTGGCGCTACTGTGGTAATGGTGGGTCGGTCAACTTCAACCAACCTATGCGATGTGTAGGAGGTTCATGCGCCTCCTCCACTCTCACAATGGACTGCCATACGAGCGTCGTTTGCCACAGTGGATGCAAGTGCGAGGAATGTGGATGCTGAGCAGCTCGTAGTAGTACATACTTGTGTGTGTTTCATAAACCATGGTACGTGTATAATGCTTTTGAGACTGGGATATCTTCCCCTTGAAGAAAAAGTATTTTACCGATGAAGCAATGTGACGCAAACCACAGTTCCCTGGGTATACGGAGCCGTAATCTGACACGCACGGTGCGCGCTACTGATATCGTAGTTCTATATCCTTTAATATTTCTGCGTGAATCAGGACTGTGGGCACCTTTGAAAGAAAGTGCCGCCGAAGGTGACGTTGAATGGCAGGATAGAAATACGAATGTTCTCTTTACTCCTTTACTCAAGGTACATGCATTATGTTTTAGTAGACTGGAAATGCTGATCACCCCTAATTTCAAGATGGTGCATTGTGGTGTCGTGGGTTGGGACTAGGGGACCAGTTGGCGAAAAATACCCTACCTAGCCCGAATGTTCTTTTTCACAACACAGTAAGACACCCCGAAATTTGCAGAGTGAGTGACACAGGCAACATGTGCAGGCGGCCTTCGCAATCTGCTTGCCGATCCGCACTGCGCTATCACAGAAGCTGATCAGCCCTACTGTGTTACAATCACAATCTGTAGACACTACCGTCACCAGGTTATTCCGTAGATGGTCTGCATAATAACATATTCCTGTCGGTCACTCTACGCTGAACGCATTTGGTGCATCAGAGCTCGGAGAATCCGGAATACCAGAGTATGGAAATTGTCAGACCTCACAAGCCCTGGCTGTTCGACGAGCATTTGTTAACATCATGGAGCGCAGGTGGAACAGCTTTCTTGACCTTGAAACACGCGTTTTCATATATCATTGAATGCAGGCGAAGCAACTCTTGGGACTGGTTCCTCGAGCAAGACATCTCTCAAGATACTGATGACTATCATTGCGCCCGAGTCGTAGCAGCCGAGAGAGATTGATTTCATTGCCGGGTTTTTCACAAGTGAACTTTGGTGAAAAGTCTATGCCTGACGACCCCAAAAAACCTCTAGTGACTCTAATGTTTGAGTATTTCGTAGACGAGCAGAATGCTTCTTGTCTCGTCATAGCGCTTACGAATAAGCACGCATCTTTGATGGGCATGCTCAAGTTTTATGGCTGATCTGCAAGGCAAATACCGGGACGACTGACATCGTCTGGGCAAGGCACGGAACCAACAAAGTGGTTGGTGGAAGGCTCACTAAGGAGAAATGCAACTCTAGGCATTTGCTACAATGCCTTGTCCCTAGACGATTGCCTTCAAGTCGAACTGTGCCGCGACTTCAAAATATATTCACAGATCGCTCTCGTCTCGCGCCTTGTAGTATTCTCAATGTAAAAGCTCTATCGCCTGACCTGTGTGTTATCGCGATAGTCTTTTTATAAGGCTTATCGTCAAACAAACGAATTAGCGTTGTAATGTGGTTGTAATGTGGGGTGGATACTTTCTCTCGGAATACCGTGAGCTGATTTGTATTGCTCATTTAGCCTGGCTGCAGACCTAAACTTCGCAAGTACTTTCGGTTCTTCTGTCATGCGAAGGCTCTGCTATACTAGATGACAGGCCGTGCCGCGCAAAAAAACGGGCACTTGTATCCATATGTATAAATCGCGTATTATTCTGAAACTTGCCCCATCTTTGCCAGACTCCATGCTCGATTGGGCACATCATTGCATTATCGGTAAGTTACTATTACTCACCCCCGCAGAAACTGCAATCTTATTGGAGAGTCGAGGGTCGCTTTATGATATACGGTAAAGACGAGACTGCAAAATCATCCTATTGTGTACAAGGCAAAACCGCTTCACCAGGGGCTGTTGAATCACCCGTGTTACACCACTGTATGGAGCTCATATTTCCATCGTACATTAGATCCACATAAGAATAATTGACGCTGCAAAGTTATCTGCTACACTGCTTCATTAAACCACAAAAGTATGGTTGCTCCGGAGTACAAGCGATATGAATCATTTCATAGCCATCCAAGCAAGTGGGATTCGAAAGCGCATATCCCTAAACTGCACCACGCCTCATAAGTGAAGTGTGTCGCGAAATAAGCTCTAAAATGACATCATACCTATCACATGCTTTTGCGCTTAGAAATGTCGCAGACGCTGATCTTTGTGAGGATCGAACAACTCGGTTATGCGAAGAGGCGCTATTTGTATCCGTACCGCACTAGCGCGAGCAATCAGAAGATAGACCCCAGCCCCGATTTGATGTCAGCCTGGGCCAAACTATCCAAGGCTTGAATAATTTTGCCGCAAAACTTGTTACAGAGCGACACGCTATTGAGAACCAATGACTGAGAGAGCCCCAGGAAATTGGAATTGTTAGAATTGGTGGCAAGATTCATGTTTGAGATGGGAAAAATGACCTTGTCTTGGTGAAAGCTCACTAGCAATGCATTTTCCAAGACCTGCTCCTCCTCGATTGAAGGGTCGATCAATAGGTTGTTGCCTACTAGTCCAAGTGTAACCACTATGGGAGGCAGGAACTGGTTGAAGTCGCCCAAAATTTCACCAAAGTAGCGCGATTGATCCCAGTCGTCGGCAAATGTCGGCAACTCTGCAACCTCAGCGTCGTCAGCATCACTAACGAGAAGTGGTAAGCGGGTAGTTTTCAACGCCAAATAAGTAGCTAGCGATATCAAGGATAGGGGGTAAGAAGTGTGGCTGATGACAATGCAATCGATATATAGCTTGAACGCGTATTTCGAAGTGAGTTTGAGAAGGTGTACTGGGAAATTCAGCTGCAATAAGTTTGTCAAGCCAAACTTCAAATTGGAGACATAGTTGGAATTGTCCTTGTGTTTATCGACATCGATATCACATTCGATCAAGTTAGGTTCCCTGGAGATGAGAACGACTTTAGCCTTGACGCTGACAATGCACTCACTTCCGTCCATTAGGCGAATTCGAGCGGAGCCGTTCGATGCGGGGAGAAACGCGGTAGTAGCTTCCAACAGCCGGAGTTGGTAAGCTGGTCGAGCATCGCTGCGTACGGGTGGATCTAGCGCGAGCGAATCATAGAGGTAAGATCGCTCTGCTGGAGAAAGAATCATTGCTACCTATCAGCCACCAGACCTGGTCGTGGTTCTAGAAGATCTCATCACGGACCATATTAATGATTATGTAAGAGCGGCGATGATTACATAAGCTTGATCAACAGGATTGAAAAACAATCGATGGTATGACCTGCTGTTGGAAACACAGCAATGTCAAGTATACTAGGCGAAGTCCCCTCCTCTACTGGCGTTCCACCGCCGCCTCCAGGTTCATACAATCCTCCGCCTAC
The DNA here is from genome assembly GCA_030580355.1 of Debaryomycetaceae sp. yHKB357. Taxonomy (NCBI): domain Eukaryota; kingdom Fungi; phylum Ascomycota; class Pichiomycetes; order Serinales; family Debaryomycetaceae; species Debaryomycetaceae sp. yHKB357. The sequence goes on along the minus strand of JAKTSS010000209.1, from coordinate 12,961 downwards.
TTGGACACAAAAGGAGAAAAAGCGAGTTATCCCTAGCCATTTGGCCCCCAAGAGAAAGCCCGGTTTTCATGTTCTGGATGTCGCTTCTTCAAAGTCAAAGAACAATTCCGGCAGAGATCGCAGTGCGCTGAGCTCGGTTGGCAACCCCGATGCTCGTAATACTAGCAATGCTTTCACCAATAACGATTCCTACAATATCATGTCCTTCGGCAGTCGTAGGCTCTTTGACCATACAAAGTCGGGCTACGACGATACCATTCACGATACGCTTGTGTCCGACGACGTTACGACCGCTGACCAAGATCTTCCTCCAACAAAACTGCTCCATGATCTCAATGCTGATGTACTTGACTCAGAAGCTAGGCAAAACCATGATCCTGATGCCTTTTCCAATCGAGATCCTGCCAGTTTCAAGAATATTTTCAATCCGAAGCCTACAAAAGACGAATCCGCCGCTCCAGAACCCGTCAATCACGATACTCCATCCCAGCAAGACCTGGCCGTCTTGGTCTTTGGCTATCCGGAGTCTCACGCCGGCCAAATCATACAGCATTTCAAAGATTTCGGCGATATCTTGGAGGATTTCGATGTATCAAAGGCCCACAGCGCTTCCCTTCTCAAGCACTCCCAGCGGAAAAACTCAGCATCTGTCCCGATCTTATGCGGGGAGCTGTGGATTAAAATCACATACAAATCGCCCCGTATGGCGATGGACGCGCTCCAGGAAAATGGATCCGTGTTCAATGGCTCACTCTTGGGAGTCATTCCCTATAGCAAATCGTGCGTCGAAAAATTGGAGAAGCGTGTATTGCTGCTGGCCGAAGACATTGGCGGCCTCAAAGTGCCACTCGATACGGGCATCGACCTGAATAACACAAAGCCATCTACCGCAGGGATCAGCTCGCTTTTTTCGAAACTAGATATCAAAGACGGGTCGAATCTCTTTCTTGCACTGGATGGTGAAACCAATAAGCCAAGTCAGAAGGAGCAATTGGGACTATTGGGGAAGATGTCGCGCTACTTTTTTGGATTTAACGACTTGTGATGGGTGCATAAATGTCTCCACGGTACCACCACGGGCCAGGGGTCTGACCGATTACGGTAAAGCTCAAGGCCTTTCAGTGGCGGGTCTCATCATTCTTCTAGCTAATTTCCAAGATGTCGCATAGAGTCGTGTTTCGTGCTCGACACCACTAGAATTTTGGCGCTTGAATTAGGGATTTTCAAGGATACGTTTTTGTCTTCACGATCGCTTGAGGTTCTGGAAAATGACTTCTGCTACTAGGTGGTTCGATGAATTCAGAGATCGTCCAGTCCATATAAAATAAGGCAACTACTATCTTTCTCGAGAATTCACAGTGAAAGAGAGATTGACCGGAGGATGAATATGTGGTCTGCGACATACGACATCAAGTCGCACATCTGCAGTAGAGACGCCAATTTTGGCCTTTCAATCTTGGCATCGACACGTTGCCATCTCACAACGTAGTACAATAAACAAGATCTTAAATTAACTAGCCGTCAACTCAAGTGAGTATGTACCACTTCTATCGCAGTTTCACCGCAGTGCGATAAGATACATTTATCACCAATGAAACGTTGCTTGACACAGAACAACACCAAAGTAAAGAGCTTCGTGTTCATACGCGGTAGTGACTTACTTTGACGACACGACATTATTCGAATGACTGGGAATGCTGAGTGCCCATCTATTACTTTCAGATGGACATTTGAAGCAAAGCAATCCAAAATGGGAGATCACAGTTTGGGCCTAAGAGACAAGGTTGTTCCTCATGTTTTTCAAGTGAATCGATTTGACCATTCCTCAACAAAAAATAATGACAGGTAGAATGGGCGCAATGGTGCGAATTAGCTATGAAGTGTTCCACCGGGGCATCGGAGTTCACCTGCTTCTCTGTGAGACTTAACAACACTTACCACACAAACGGAGCATTCCAATTATAGTATCACATGCTTCATCTTTCCAGTCTTGGGACGCGAATTCTGGATGCTGATGTGCTGATACAGAAGGAGACGGTGTACATTCTGAACCCGTACCCCGTGGTGAGATTCAAATTCACCAGCGCCTCCTCAAAAAGAAAAACTGAATCGCAAGACTTTCAGGCTCGTCCCGGAAACTTATTCCAAGCCCTCCATCGTGATCAAGTGGTACCTGCTGTCATTTACGACGTGGCAGCTTCGACTTAGGCTCGGTATGAGCCGTCGAAGGTATTCGACTGTGATGTTTGAATTTTCGACACGTAAACGGCCCAGAATATTGATGACGCTCCTTGAAACCCTTGCGTCGATTCTTCGAAGAATAAGGGAGATTCATGCTACGACTTCCGTAATCCACGAGAGGGCGCACCGTGTTGAAGCAAGCACGTCATACTGAATAACAAAACGCGTGTTTCAAAATAGGCTATTCTTGTTACAAACTACACGATATGTTGCACCGGGTAAAGACGAAGTCGGAGCCACGAAAGAACGAAAAATCAAGGTCAGGAGTTCCGCCAGTGGCCGTCAATCATTCGGGTTGGCGGTATTGCACAACGGGGACAAAGTTTATTCGTGGATGTCCTTGTTTCATAATAAACCAGCGTTGTCAAATGCAGCCTATGACCTCCGTGTTACATAGTCAGGGCTCCCAAGTATAAAGGTGACGAGTCGGCTCAGGGAACTCAGCAATGAAGCAAAATGCCAGAATATATCGGGGTTTTGATTTCCATGCTACTTGTTGCAGTTCTGGTCAGCTCCTCTTCAATCGACCACACTCAATTTTTACCAAAGTGTGACATTGGCCAGACTGATTTCAAGGCAAAACACGATACAGTGAATCCTTATTGCCAGGCTATCAAACAAGGCAAGTCTTTGCAAGAGGCGTATATAGCCTGGCAGGACTACTTCACCGAGAAGGGTCAAGTGGAAAAAAGCCTCTGCGATCCTTACCCGTATGAAGATGCCGTGAAACACGGATACTCTCACGAGCAGGCTGTGGCCCTTGTCCATTCATTGCAAAGAGATAGGGACATGGCTCAAAGTCAGCCCTACGACGCGTGGTTGTACTGTCAAGATATCGAAGGAGTTGAAAATGATACGCGATTAGCCGAGTTGTGGCAAAAGACGCATAATTTCTTGAGAAAAGTCCATGGCAAGAACTTTGCTCCAAATGCTTACCTTGACGCGATCGTTCAGGGGGCATCCGAAAGGGAAGCTTATTTTACATGGCTCAAGGCTCAGGTAAAAAGCTCGCAAAGTATTGGCCTTTGAGGCGGTATCCATTCATGCGATTGGTACGAGGTGTATAGTTTGTGTTCGAGAATGATTCAGTGCTGATTTTGATTAGTTTTTGGGCGAGTTACTTGATCCTTGTGTTGACCATGTGGGATTTGAAAGGACTTCCTTGCTTGTACGCTTTGCACGCTGATTTCAGATGCACGACAAGTATTCGCAGCATGGTCACTGTCGTTTTTGATGAGTCAAAGATTTAGTTCGTTTCGAGATCCATGACATCCGAAGGGTCAATCATCTAGGAGAACTGAGCAACTTGGCGGCCCACGCGACAATTTTACTAGTCGTCTGAAGTGGTAGAAGTGTTGAAAAGTATCAGTTACACATAAAGTCGAACGAATGCAATCACCAGGGTTGGATGCTTTGTGTCGACTCATGCTCGAGTAATGTCACCAGTGATTGTCTCGGGGTGCAACATCGAGTCTACAAGCTGTCCAGGGCGTTGCGTGCACCATCAACACACAAAAGTTTCCAGGCATTTTCCATCCAGATCATTCTTGAACAAGGGACAACCTTGTATCGGGTTTGATTCATGCGGCTATTGGCAGAGTTCTACGATAGGCAGTGACTTGCGAATAATTTTCAAGTAGACGAGACCAACTCCGCCACTCCTCGTTCTGAATTCGCCAGGTGTTGCTTCTGATTCGATAGAGGGAGATAGCATTCTGCTAGAGGTATCAGAAACTAAAGAGTAAAAGAGAGGGTTTGAAGAGGATGTAAATATAAAGTCGTACAACTATTGTAGATGCATACTAGAAACAAAATTAGAAATGTTAAAGAGAAGAGTATCTGTCGCGAGCGAATAGTAATCGCTGATCGATACATCAACAGCTACCACTGGCCCCGTCCAGGAGACTTTGTTGGCGAGACGGAGCGCGACCGATTGGGCAGGGGCGGCAACGAGGTGTGGAGCCCACTCACCCTCGTGGTTTCCGGTGCAAAGAACTCCAGATTATCGCGGGGCAAGTCCATGTATTCGGTTCGGCGGTGTTGGTGCAGACTCTTGTGAGGACTTGGAGATCCGTGCCCCTGGTAAACGTGTTCTGGCGAGGCGATGTTGTGGCTTGTGTGGCTCATTGACTTTACCGGGCTGGGAGAGCGGTGGGCGTTATAGTTGGCGGCACAATCTTGGCGCGGAGTCTTGAACGGCGTGCGAGCAAAAGCGGCGGACCCAGATCCGCGGCATATGTGTGGGGTGCTGGTAGTGGGGAGGCCATTGTCTTGACGCGAAGATATGAAGGGGGCGGCCGAAGTGAACCAGGACCGGTCCAGGTCGTACTCGTCATCGTCGATCATGTCGTCAATGTCGCCCAAATGCACATTGACATTATGCTGCTGCCGAGCACTTGTGAAGGATTGACGATTCTGCGGACCAGATTTGTCGACAAAGGGTCCGCTCGGGGGTGCTTCCCGGTCATATAGCCTGGAGAAGGCATGCAATTGCCGCTGTAGCCGCCGATTCTTGAGGCGCAACTGCTCGTTGATGTACTGTGTGTTGCGCCACTCCGACTCTGGCACTGACCATTCTGCGGGCGGGGCATTGTTGAGAGAGTGCGGGGGCGGACAGTGGGGGTCGTGCAGCTGCAGGCCATATTCCACTATTGCCTTGCCTCGCAGATCGTGCGTAACAAACACGCGGGACCGCTGGAACAGGAAAGGCAGAGTGTCGGTCAAGATGGTGGACGCCGAGGGGCCCCTGGTAGCGTCCACAAGCACGTCTTTCCTGAGGATGTTGGTTTTAGGATGCACAAACTTTGCATTGTATTCTGAGAACGTTTCCATGTACAAGATCTGTTTATCGCGGATCAATGCCAAAAAGAAGCGGGAAATGCAGTAGAGAGCGATCAGAACCATCGCCAGGACTGATGCGGCCTGCACGGTAGAGGAGGCGACGTTGATGACGTGCAAGGTGACGGGGTTCAAAACGCACCAAAAATAGAGCGGGAACGGCGCGGGGTCCCATACGCGCAAGACCCACGGGTCTGGGGCGGAGGTGTCTGCGTCCGCCAACAAGAGGGTGCTTAGCCAGGATAAGCGGAACCAGCGGAAACGGGACATTGAGGAGCGTACGGCGGAGGAGGACGGTGGCTGAGACGCGCGGTACATGAGGGTGTAGTGACGGACCGAGGCAAACACCGAGTAAGTGAGAATGGCACTGGCCGCAAATAAAAGGGAGCGGAAGGACTTTAGTAGCCAGAGCACCGAGGAGGCGTGGGGGCGCGAGAAGGCGGGGGCCGAGGAGGACGGAAGAGCCAGGCCCGCGAGAGAAGCCTTGATCAAGTCGACAGGGTACTGGTCGGATGCGAAGACGAGGTTGCGAGAGTGGGCCGACTGGGACAGGTTGTATTCCAAGATGCGTTTGAAAATGGCCAGGAGCGACACGAGGGCCGATGCGGCCGGGAGGGCGACGGAGTGGGCGTACTGGTCCCAATCGACCGAGGCGCGGATCTCATTGACTTCGAGGACAAAGTCGAGCGGCCAAGACGAGAGCCACTCGATGATGCGCGATTCGACCATGGTGCGGCAGGTGTAAGCCCTAAAGCGCGTTATCGTAGGGAAAAATTGTGCGTGTTTTTCCTCCTACAGAATAGCAGAGTAAATAAACTTTTCTGTTCTGTTGGAGATCTTGCCGACAGACTCCTCAATGCGCGTTCAGAGGGCGTTACGTGCCTCAAAGGCCCCGGTCCCGCCTCTTGCGGACCATAACCAGTCTCTCCCGAAAACTGCCTCGAAAAACCGCGTCTTTCTGCCCATAAACGCGTCCTTGCAGCGCCAGCTCGACGAGATCCGCTCGCGTCCCTCCTTTGAAGTTGGCAGAGCGGCTGCTGCGCGCACGCAAGATCCCAGCACGAATCACTTGACTCTGAAGGTGGATGCCCTCGAGAAACAGCTCCGCCGCGAACAACAAACGCGTTTGGAACACGAAAACACCATTGCCTCCTTGAGACTGCAGCTTGTCCGCCGGGAAACCGATGTGCGTGACCTTGTTGACGATTATATGGATAAGGAGAGACGCAATAGGCGTGACCACGAACTAGAGCTTGCCGAGTTGCGGCAGAGGCATGTTCACGAACTCGAGCAGAGAGATCGCGCCCACATGCAATACGTTGAGCAATTGTGCACGACACACGCTGCCGAGCAGGAAGCACTACTGCAGCGTGCGCGTGCGAGCGACGCCACTATCGAGCAACTCAGGGCGAGCTCACTGGTCCTTGAGAGCCAGCTTCGTGCTGCGAGACTCGACAGCGACCGCTTAGCCGATATGAGGCGTCGGTACACTAGTGCGATGCGTGAGAACGACCAGTTGCGCCACAGCCTTTTGCTGCAGCAGGCAATTTCGTACCCCCAGGCCGATAGGCGGGACTTCCTGTCGACTGCGGGCCCACCACACCCGGTAGGACCCGAGGTCCCATATTCTACCGACTTTGGCGATACCGAGGAGTTGTTGCGCATGGCTGCTCTGCCTATGCCAGCTGCACCCGAAACCAGTGCTCGCCATATGATGGCACTGGGTACACCACGAACAGGTGCTCTGCCGGTGTTGGACTCGGTGACTCCACGAAAAGGTGCTCTGCCGGTATTAGACTCAGTCACTCCACGAATAGGTGCTCTGCTTACCACCGAACAGGATCTACAAGATGCAGAACTCCCGGACTACTTACCCCCTTTCCCGCACTGCTTGCCTCTGCGCACGCCCCCACCGCGCCAAATGCCCTTCAGCGATGACCCCGGCGACATGAGCACGGAATACGTGATTGCATACTCGCAGTAATGATGAGTGATCTGGTGTGTGACGACTAGAGTGCTGCTGATTTCTCCGAGGCTAACGATTACATGTATGCTACAAAGCATTTGTGTGTGAAATTCGTCGTGCTATCGACTATTCCTAAAAGTTACGACTATCCTCGAGAGATAAAGATTATCCCAAGGGGTGGCGTCTATTCTCGAGACTTGTCGACTATCACTAGAAGCAACTGCCGGGCCAAAGTCAAGTCCATGAAAAGCTCGGCATTGGCCGAGATGAGTCGCAGCTCCCGATCAATTCACGTTGAAGGCGTTCGCTCTCTATCGATGTAATACAAAGCAAATTGGTCAATGGGTTTCAGGTCATTTTTGATACATGCGATTGCAAAGGAGCTTCCGGGGGTAGAGATTTATGGTGATGCAATTCAAGAGCTGGCGACAATTCTCGAAAGTTAATGGCTTTTTCAAAAAGTAGCGGCTTTTTCAGGGAGTAACGACTATCAAACACCAACGACTATCCACTAACGGCTATCAACTAACGACTATCACCAACGACTATCCACTAACAACTACCCACTAACGACTATCCACTAACGACTATCCACTAACGACTATCCAACGACGGCCTCGACGGAAAAAGGAAAGTGAACCACACGCCTACGCCCACGCCCTCACCACGAGCGCATACATTAATGCATGCAGTAGCGCTACGCACCGCCAAGCGATGTCCACAGGGAATGTTCACAGTTTAAAAGAAGGCGAAGGAGCGCATTTATGGGGTAACACGCCCTAGCGTGTTCTAAAAATACCCCGTGGAGAAAACACGTGCCGGCCTTGAAGCCGCCTTGCTGCGAAAAACGGTCTAGGCCCCGAGGCCCAGGGCCGAATTTCCAGCAACTTTGGCAGCGGCGAAATAATATCCCCGCATTGGCCGCATTGTGTAGGCGGGCCGGTTGTGGCCTAGACGTTCCTCGCTCACGGTGCTGCGGCCCAAGACGCGCCGTTTCCAATTCTTGCCGTCACTCCCACCGTCTCTCCCTCGAACACGCACCTGCCCAAACGCACCAGTACCTTCTTTGAGGCGGACCGTACTGACCTCACCTCCAAGCCACTTTCCCCCTCTCTTTTCGTCCCTGACATTTGTGCGGCTGTCCCTGTTACTTAAAGGTGCTTTCCCCGAGACCTGCTTGTTTTTTGCCGTCCTTCCTTTCCCTCTCACCACATGAGCCATCCGTCACACCCTATCGCACCCCCGCCTCATCTCTCTGCCCCTCCCCCACCTCACCTTCCTACCCCCTCTAAATGCATGTACTCCACCCCGTCCGCTCCTCCTGGTATCTCAGAGTCGCTTCCTCCGGGTGTCAAATCCATATCCCCGTTCGCCTGCCTTGATTCCGTCGACATTCTCATTGACGTTCGCCCCTATAACGACTTTGCCCGCGCCCACATTGATGGCGCCATCAACGTCTGCATCCCCTCAACCCTTCTCAAACGCGACTCCCTCTCTTTGAACGGTATCCTCACCCTTGCTTGCGTCGAGCCCGACACCAGGTCCGCCATCGCCAATGCAATGAAAAATCGCTCCAACAAGCTCCGCGTCGTCCTATACGACCAGTGCCTGCGCTCCAAATCTTACTCGTACCAGCTAATTATGACCCTTGCCAAATTTAGTCGCCACCATGACGTCTTTGACGTCTTTTACTTGGATGGTGGCTTTCAGGATCGCGCAAAGGGGAACGATACCGCCATTGTAAACCATTCTCTGTCGCCCGCCAAGGAGGAGTTCTCAAACAAGTCGAGCGCCGGTCTCGGCGGGTTCGAGCTACCGTCCGCATCTCCCTCCCACCACTCCTTTTTCCAGGCCATGAAAAAGTCGCATAGCGATAGCAGTCCCCCGCCGCCCCTGGAAATGCACTTTTCGTATCCGCTCGACTACTCTCCGGCCACCATTGCCTCGCTAAAACTGTTGCCTTCTTGGCTACTGTTTCTCGCCAACACTTCGGGCCGCGCCCTCGTGAGGCACTTTGCCTCGAAATTTAATAAAATTGAGCACTTGGAACAGACTATTCTCTATACCCTTGCTACCACTACTGCCGCTAATAGCGAAGCCGGTGAGACTCCCCCTGCTCCGACATCGACCTCGGGTGCCCCTGCCCCCACCTCAACCTCAACCGCACCCACGCCTGCCGCCACCTCTCTAGCCCCACAGAGCAATAGCAGCCCCGCCGAGTTCTCGGATAAACTCTCGCGCGAGCTCGACTCGCCGTTGTGTCCTCTCGCCAGCGATATCAAGTTTTGTATCCCGCAGGGCATTGAGAACGGATTCAAAAACCGTTACAAGAATGTCTGGCCCTACGAGCACCTGCGCGTGAAGCTAGAGAGCCGCGAAAGCGGCGACGACTACTTCAACGGCAACCACATTGACTGCGGCGTGCCTACGCGCGCCTCCTACATTGCCACCCAAAACCCGCTCGCCGCTACCGTCTCAGACTTTTGGCAGATTATCGAGTCGGAGGGCGTGAATTTCATTATTAGCTTGGACAATTCGCGACTAGACTACTTGCAGCCAAGCGCACACGTGCGACACGTGGAAATGGTCTTGTCCAATAAGGACACGGCCGTGCGCCGCGTCAACCATAAACTATTCCACTTGGAGTTCAAGACATGGCCCGACTTTGGCGTGCCCATCTCTTTTGACTCTATTATCGCGTTGATCGCCGTCAAGAACCGCTTATCGCGATCAATGGACAGTGTCAAGGTGCTTGTGCACTGCCTGGCAGGGTGCGGCCGGACCGGTGTGTTTATCACCCTCGACGCCCTATTTGGCTTTTACAACCTCGATACCAAGATGTTTCTCTCCCTGACGGACGACTTGATCTACAAGCTGGTTAAGCACCAGCGCACACAACGCATCCTGATGGTGCAGACGTTGGAGCAGTTTATTGCCTGCTACGAGATTGTCTTGTACTACCTTGCCAAAGTCGAAGCACACGGCAATCAAGATTACCTTGACTTGACGCAGGTGTTTGAGCAGCACTGCAAAGACGCACTCTTGTAGGGAAGAGCACTACAAAGACGCACCCTTGTAGGGAAGAGCACTACAAAGACGCACTCTTGTAGGGTAAAGCACGGCCGAACAATAATCTCTGAACCAAAACACTATTCGGGTCCTTTCAAAACGTTTCTAATATTTTATTATTTTGGCAATTTTTCGTTATTGCAGTGTACGGCTTATCCTATAATGTAGAGGTGGGGCAAACACGGATTGGTCGCTTGGTTCGGTTGCGTTTTAGGTCTAGTTTGGAAGGAAAAAATGGCTAGCCGTGTATTAATAACATCGTACCTACATTCATTCGTGCGACCCTTATGTGTGATAAGACACGAGGATACGGTACCTCATCGATATATTTCAAATTAATTTCCGTCTTCTACCGAGTCTCAAATTGATGGGTACTGATGCAGTGGCCATTGGGCACATACGGTGAGAAACTTACTAGAAGGTCATCATTCTACTACAAGGCACACGCTGGAACCAGATTGACAGATGAAACTTTTGCAAACGTCGTTCGAGTCTAGGAATTTTTTTTTATATGTATCAAATGTGATGAGATGTGGGCAGCTTAATACCAGGTATGGTCATAAATGCGAGATACTTGTTCCGGGATGAAGCGCCATAATATTTCCCCCATTTAAGGAGAGAATTCCACGACAGTGAGTGAGCGACAATCTTGCTTCCAACTGGTAAGCATCGGACGACCACAATTGATAAGCATACCAAATGTGATTGTAAGTTCCATAACATCACAATAAGCCGGTAGTAGCTCATGAGTATTTTGAGAGAAGTTGATGCTGTCAATCCACAACGAGAACCCGATCCACCAGAAACATGCGCTACGGGACAGAACATTATAGTACGCCCCATCAGTTTGAGCACGTCGTCAATTATGATCAGGATTTCATCAGACAGAGGCATGGTGTAATAGAGCTGCAAACGGCGCGAAGAGTGTCAAATACCCAAAACCACCCTAAACTCTTGCCAGTCTAAGAGCGAATATACCAGAGGGAAAGGTGTTGACATCTCCATGCGTTTTGAGCACTTAGCCTGTTTCAGTATACGAGTATTTCCCGAAGATAGATGTATTATTGACACATCACCTACCTGCGATAGTTATTTCCTTGGTACATGAGCTTCCAGAGACAGATGTGTTTTTGGCACGAGTGTTACCAAATAGTGGAGTTCTTTCCACAGCACGCAAGTCCAGAAAGTATCATCACAGTCTAGATAACGCGAACGAAAACATCAATTCGTTCAAGCAACAATGCCGCACAACCACAACAACAGATCTGAGCGAGCGGCATCGCTTTATAGTTGGGGTATATGTTATCAACCAGGTACGACGCAAATCACTAGCCGGTGCTGCTCTCATGAGCAAACACCTTGACAAAATGGTCAACCACGTGTACTGGCAAACCAAACACGGGATTGACTGGGTTTGTGAAGGTCTCGGCCAGGGGGAGCGCTGGGACCGGGACGAAACGGTATGCAAGGACAGCGGACGAGCGTTTTACCGTGAAGGTGTGTTCGCACATGCTCAATCCGCACAAGGAGTAGTTGGTGTGGTACGCGTCGACGCGCTTTGCCGGCTTGTCGCGGAACCCGCCCGCGGGCGGCGGAGCCTGGGCGCAGCGGAGGATGTAGTGGCGCAACGCCTCGCGGTGGAGGAGCGGGCGCGGCGCGGGCACGACCGTTTCCAAGAGCGCGAGCGCGGCGCCGACCCAGAAGCTGTAGCACGCGTCGACGGACTTGTTGGTGCGGCCGCAGAGGCCGCCCTCCGCGGGGCACTGGCGCAAGACGCACCAGCGGAGTAGGGCGGGGACGTCTAGGGACGGGCGGGACCAGACGTCTGCGGGGTCAGAGAGCAACAAAAAGTAGTTTGCCAAGGCGCAGAAGGTGTATCCGCCATGGGCCTCTGTCGAGGGCACGCCGGCAAAACCGCCCTCGTAGGTCTGACAGGTATCGAGCCAGCGCAAGGTGCCGGCGGTCAATTGCGGGGTGGAAATGTTCAAGAGGGACGACACGACGAGGATGCAGTAGGTGGAGCGGGTATCGCACTCGCCGTCGGCGTGCATGGCAAAGGAACCGTTCTGCTTCTTTAGCAGCATGAACCAGGCGTACAAGTTGTGCCGGATGCGGAGCAAGGTGTCGTACTGGTTCAAGGAGACGAGAGCGAGTACGGCGGCGTAGGTGGACGCGGCGTGGCCAAGCTGGTTTGCGCCGCCGCCAATGCCGCCGCGGCCATCGTCGATGATGCAAGACTCTATTTTTGAGACGGCGAGGGCAGCGGTGTTGGCAGGCCAGGGGCACGAGTGTGCGACAGTGTGACGGGAGTTAGTGAGCCAGTACATGAGCCAGGTATGGTTAGCGTCGAAAGCGGTAAATGTGGGAGGGAGCTTCGCATTCAAGGCGGTATCGAGAAAGCCCAAGTGCGCATCAGAGTCAAAGGAGAGCTCGGGATGCTGGAGAAAGGTTTCTAGTACGGAGAGGACGGTTTCGTCCTGCGTTTCGGTGGAAAGAGACAGGTAGTCGCTGGAGGGGCACGACGCGGGGTAGAACAGGGAGTGCGGCACTGCGCCGAGCTGGGCGATGAGGTCTGCTTTTGTAGCGGAGGCAGAGGACATGATATCTTCGTAGTCCGAGTCGGAGTCAGGGGCGGAGAGAGTTGACTTGGCGGGAGAGGGCGTGGCAGAAGCAGGCTGGGATAGCAAGCCGAGGATGTAGTCCACGTTGCTCTGCACCTTGCGGTTGGCCGGCATTCATATAGTGGTGGGTCTGGTTGTGAGCTTCAGGTCACTTTCCCGATTGGGGACGCACAAGTGCCTGGGATTATGTCAGGCGGTCGCCGGTTCACTCGTACGCCGGTTCGAT
>JAKTSS010000208.1:0-21622 GCA_030580355.1 Debaryomycetaceae sp. yHKB357 | reverse complement strand
TACCTTTCTTATAGAGACCTCTATTACAGTATTACCATACCTACTATCTACTAGTAGCCTCGTGACCCCGAGGACTGACCCAATACTGTTACATTTGGTAGCGGAGAATTATGGGTCATCACAGACACTACAAGGAAAATCGCCACTTTTTTGTACAAAACGGTCAGGCTCGTGGCAAACGACTTGGTCGTCGGTCGTTGAGCACACTTCGTCGCATCAGGAGTTAAAACAAGGCGCGAATTCACACCAAAATAACGTATATCTGTGATATTGATGCGTTGATAAGAATTTCAACTCCATATGGACGCCGCTAACGGACTCAAGAGGCGCCTGGTCCACGACTTGATGCCATGTGAAGCGCCCGACCTGGAATGCCCCATTTGCTATACTGCCTTTGAACCGTGTACTGCTACTCCACGCCGCGAGTCGGTTCAAGCGCGACAAACCGCCGAGAAGGTACGATCGCTTTTTGCTCCCTTGCGTCAACAGCTCACCGCCGATTACATTAATTTTCATGATTTTTCTAAAGCAGCACAGTTCAGAGACCCCGCCCTTTTTTTACCTACAAATGAGTATGGCGATAAATACGCACGATTCCCACAGACCAGCTTGGCGACACTCGCTCCCCTAAAGCTAAAGGAGGAGTACCCCAGCACCAGAGTTTTCTATGCGGACGTCGAAGGCGAAAAGTCCAACGAAGTGCATTGCGCTGTAAAAATGGCGGAATGCTCGCATGTGTTTGGAAAACTGTGCATTGTTGAATGGCTCAATACCGAGGCTTCTTGCCCGTTGTGTAGGAACAAAGTTCAGTGGCGGCGAGGCCTGACACGCGGGTTTAATTCAATCCCGAATGCTGAGAACTTACAGTTTCGCTTTCAAGACTCGGAGCAAGCCGCCCATCACCAGATCAACCAAGCAACCAGCGTGATGGCAGTATCGATCCTGCCGATGCAACCTGGTGTAACGTTGCTTGTGGGGGACCCGATACCACAAAGCATGGCGCACCCCTTTACCAATTCACTCGAAAGTATGCCAAATACCATGACCACCGATCCGAACTTGACACTAATAAAACCAATGAGTTGAAAATAGCTTGAGAGGGATAGGGTGTGGATTTACGGGTGATTTTTATCAAGAACCATCTCCAACATGACTAACCTCAATAAATCTTTTGATCGCGCGTCTTGAGTGCGTTTATGGAAAAGAGGCCTTAATAATTATAAGCACTGCTAGAAATCGAAGCTAGATACCCGGGCATTCGGGCCCCATAATTACCTACCTTGCCAATTTCCTCCTCTATAATCAAATCGACACTTGAAGTTGAAATCTCCACATCCAATTTGCAGAGACATTTTCTGATTCCGATTTGCACCGATTTGGGGTGAAGTCATCGCAGCTGAGTACACATTATGCAATCCACATGCAGTGCGAAGCTTTGTCCTAGATTTTCCACCTCGGGTGAGTATATCCGATTTGTTGTGCTAACTATCGAGCCGGCGATCTCTACAGAAATTACGTGACCTAGCAGATAAAGGGTTGCCATTCCCTTGGAAAAAGACGCCTTCGGCTCCATAGACTTCAGCATCATAAACTACAATATCCAAATTGAAGCTGCTGCCACTCAACCCATCACACAACTTGTTTTGTCTCTCTCCATAACAGTTCAACTGAATTGCACCTCTAGGCTTCCTGTAAGAGTGCGTACCATCCACCGAGCTGACGTCCAATGAAATCGGAATAATATCCCTCAGGTCGTTGACAAGCTGATCAACACTCGTCATATCTAAACTGTAACTTGCATAGGTCATGTATTGACCCGTGTCTTCTCCGTTACTCAATTTCCTGTCATGCCGAGGAAGTGCAAACTCTACAAGATCGGGACCATGGGTTGGGCTATGCAACCTAAGGACATCGTAATCTATTGCATAGAGAAGTGGTTCGGCGTCGCCGAGACAACATGCAAACAGCTTCATGTGTTCCAACATTTGAGGGTCATTGGCACGGATTCTCTTCGACCATCGCAAGCCGCGGTGCGACTGGATCATCTCGGGTGGGACTTTCTCCCCCCTCGCCAATCGTTCACCCACGGTTCCGTCCTTACCGGTTCGCCCAGCCAAATTGGTACCACGTTCGCCTCCGGTGTGAGATTTCGTTAGTCCCAATGCAGGGTTTCCCTCAAGCGTCTCGCTTCTGGAGAAGAGCGCACAAAGAAGGAGGACGCACAGCATGAAAAGTCTCGTATGCATTATCGCGCCAAGGACTGATAGTTTTCTTGTAGAGGCAGATATTAGCTTGCGTATTCAGTATGATGTCGAATACGTTGGTAATAGTGTAACATTTGACTCCTTGTTTTTGAGGTCCCCCTTTAATCAGAGTAGGAAGAAAGTTGGCATTTATATAGTCACCATAAATGCGCGCGAGATTTGAACCTTGACTAAGCGCAATTCAAATTAATTGCGATCTGTGGGGATTAGCTTCTTCTCAATATTTGAGTAGTTTGAACGAAGCACCTGATGACGCACCCAGTCTCAGAAGAATCCGTCTTGGCTAGGTAGCGAATTTCCAAGAGTGCTTCGTCCTGGCGAATCACCTAACCATCGTGGAAGCGGACATGGTCTTCAACAAGCAGAGATGACACCAACTAGAATCAGACGAGAACGGGAATGGTGATATAAGTCCGAGAGACCCCGCGAAAAAAAATGAGTTCGTAAATGCCGAGAATCGACAACAATCCTTGCAGTTCACACAGATTTCGATACTGAAATTATTGCCTTGATTTAAGTTGTAGATCCAATCTCGCACAATACAATTAAACCTCGCCAAGGCACATGACTTATCCCGAAAACAATTGAACACCCTCCCGCCAAGCGAGGCGCTTTATACAAAAGCCCGAAAAGAGTTTTGCCACCAGCCATTTTTTTCGGGTGGCTGCAACTCCGCAGTAGAGCAGCGATAGCAACCTTACCCCACAATTGGCGCCTTATAAATATGCTGGTGGCGCCGGCATAGCCCCCGCATCATAGACTCGAGTAACAATGTTTCGCCAAATCGTATTCTCTGGAGCAAGAGCAACCGTGCACAGACGTCAATTCCTCATTCCCCGCGCCAACTACTCTATTGTGGAGAGCGCAAAGGATGCATTGAAGAAAGTCAACAAGAAGATTGGCGAGGTCGCCGCTGAAGGCTTGGAAAAAGTTGAGCAAGCGACGCCCTCCGCCGAAGAAGTGAAGGAAAAGGCCAGTAAACTCGCCGACAAAGTCCCAGATGCCGCTGAAGTCAAGAAAAAGGCAAGCGATCTCGCCGATAAAGTCCCGGACAAGTCTCAAGTCAAGAAGGGAATTCGCAAGACCCAGAAGAAGGCGGCGAATGCCATTGAGGAGGGTGCAGACGCCGTCGAAGAGAAATCGCCCGACTATGAAGACATAAAGAAGGCGGGCAAGGATGCCCATGCCAAGGCCAAGTCAACCTTGCAAGAGGGAAAGGAGAAGATTCTCGAGAGCAGCGTGGGTGACAGCGTTATTGGGTCTGCCAAGAAATTGGCTGAGACCGTTTCTGACACTGCCGCTACCTTGAACAAGAAGGCAGGTCAGGCTGCCGCTGCCGGTCTCGACAAGATCCAGGAAGCTGTTCCCAGCACCGAAGAAATTCCTTCCAAGCATTCTGCGGCGAAACTCAAGAACGAGGCACATAACAAGGAGGTCGACCGAGTAAATGAAAACGCCAAGGACTATCGTGATTTGAGGGACAAGGGATCCAAGGTCGAGTCCGAGCAGAATCGCCCTGACGACGCTGTTTGATGGTGATTTGATCAATGTATATACAGTTCTCGTACAGCTGTCAAAGCGCTCACACTCGAAGTACCCTTAGAACGTAATTCATGCATTACAAGCAGAGATTGTCAAAGAGTGTCTCAAATGGGGTTAAGAGCCGTTTTTCGAGCGTGTTTTTTTCCAAATTTTAGACTTGGCAGATGCGGTGTAATTGATCAGGCTGCTAACACAATATGAAAGTCTCGAATCCGATGGGATAGCCAGCGCTAGAAATCATCAGGGGGGTCTAAGCAGCCGAATTGTACTATCCTGAGATACCCGACCCTAGGAGTCCCGCATTAGGCTCGACGGCTACCAGTAAAAGTTATACCACTTTTCAGGGCTCTAACTTCAGGATAATGTTCGATTTGGGTCAAGTAAGGGCACAGTTATTAGATATCGTAGTTCCGAAATTCGATCAAGTGGACCTTTATTTCCAATTACTTTCAGCGTTCACGGCGAAGAGAAGCGGGCAGCTGACAGACATGGGGTTTCTTCAGTTCTTCTAGGTAACAGAAGCAAAGCGCACAGTAGTAATCACGTCTTGAAATCAACTTTTCGATCAATTACCGTCAAGTAGTTTGAAGGGACGTATCCGATATTACCCAGTCGAGACCGTACTTTCCACCACAGACTGTCCGCACCTTGAGGATCTGTTTTGCACAAGATTGCCACGAGTTCACCCGCCTTGAGAGCACACTCTATACCAGGATTTTCAGGGTTAAACTCGTAAAGAGCTTTGGCAAACTGAAGCTGAGAGAGATCGATTGTCGACGAATCTGCTCCCAATGACCCTCCACGAGGCTTCTTAAAACGTGCCTGATTCTGAGCATTTAAGACCTGAATAGCTTTGCTAAGCAAGTAGGGAAGGCCAATACTTGCAGCAAGAAAGAGGGCCAATGGCTTGAAGCTGATACGCGGTTTGCTTCCTGGGGGATGGGCGATGTTTTTTGTAGCAACATTCTGTTTCCGCTGGAATCTCTCGAATTCATCGAGAGAGAGACGAGAACCAAGTTTTATACCGGTGAGCTTGTGTATTGTGCGCTTCACGAGTTTTATGAGGGCGAAAATCCCTAGCAAGGAGCCGAGAGCATTCTTCAAGTTGCCAAACTGTTCGGCAAGTGATACCATCGTGTAGAAAGACGAGTGGGTAGCCATATATGTTGCTTCGAGCATTTGTGCAAAGCCTCCCACGGCCCCAACGATTGATTCGATGAGCTGGAAAGTGGCCTGCGTGCCCTCACCCAAGCCCATTGGCCCGTTATTACCGCCTGGACCGTTCATGCCGTTGGATCCATACATGTTCAGGCCGTAGCCACCGCCATACATGTTCAGGCCGTAGCCACCCCCATACATGTTCAGACCGTAGCCACCACCATACATGTTCAGACCGTAGCCACCACCGTACATGCTGGACCCGTGACCGTAACCACCAATCCCGCCGGCATTGTAGCCACCACCGAGCCTGGTACCGTAGGAAGACGCCGGGGGGTTTGTATTATTCTGTCGTAAAGATTCAGGGCGTTCGACTGTGGGGGGTTCTGGAAGCGCCAGCGCCAGAGGCTTGGCGACGGCCGAGCTGTTACCTACAGGACTGCGAAGAGTATCAGCAGCAGCCGCCGACGAGGCCGCCTTGAGCTCCCATGGCTTTGGACGAGGAGCAGACATTGACATTTGACGTGTGTTACCGGCGATCACTGGCGGTCCTTTTTTTCCCTGATGCGATCACAGGACTACCCCACACTTGAGATGACTACATGCAAAACGCGACGAGGCAGTCACGTTTCAGGACTAGAAGCAGTAGACTAACTAAACTATGTAGACGCGACAAGGGTGTGTCTCTCGTACTCAAGGAAGCGGCTCGCTCGAACTACTCAACCGGTTTAAGTGTAGGTACACATCGGTCCCGTACCCTTCCATACTGATCAACTTGAGATCACCCCCGAAATACTGCGCGTAGAGCCGGGATATCGGCAACCCGTACCCGAATCCGGCCATCGGGGCGCGGAACAGGCCCACGTCCTGCTCGAGGACCGGTGTTTCCAGGACTGTAGTGTAGAGGTACGTCCACACGAGCGGGATCTCACTGCGTGGGATCCCGCCGCCTTCATCGCTCACTTTGATTGCGATATCTTCCTGGCCCTCGGACACAATCACCTTGATGGTGGGAAACTGCAAGTCATTGAGATCTACCTTATCCACGCTCGGGGCATTCCCCGCATCCACCTGCGCCTGTTTCAACCGCACAGAGTGGTGCTCAATGGTGGCGCGTAGAGAGTTTTTGAGAGTCTCAAAGAGCATGTGGATTAAGTGGCCGGGCACGTACATAAACTGCACGGCACTGTCTGGTGCGATCAACTGGATGGGCGGTGCGTCCATGAGCCCATAGTGTTCCTCGCACACAAACTTTGCCGTCTCGATCGCGTCCGCAGCGATGCTGGCCACGTCGCACCGCGTGCAAATGATGCCCACGTACTCGGGCCCGGGCCCAGACTGGTCCTGACCCAGATTGCCATTCACTAGCCGAGCTAGACGCGTTTGCGGACCCTGTTTCTGCAGCTGCGTGAGCGCCAATTGCTGTCCAATCAACATGCGGATTCCGATACGCAGCATGTAGAACTTGTCGAGAAACGTTTGGATCTGAGAGTTGACAAAGACTTTTTCGTGGGTCGCCTTCCATTCCTTGACGCCCTGGGCCATGGTGGCGACGGTAGCGTCGTGGCGGTTCTTGATGTGGGACAATGCATCGAAAACTTTACGGTTGTAATCGAGAATCTCCTGGGGCCAGGGCCCGATGCCGCAGGGCGTATAGTACAGTTTGCCCGTCAGGATACGGTGCGTATGCGGATACGTGGTATAGCTATGAGCCGAGAAGCCCTGCGTCAACGCTGCGTGCGATCCGGGAGTGTCTTCACTAGGCTTATGGTGGTGCTTCAACACAATCCCGTCGTCGGAAAAGACGTTGTTCAAGGCGGCATCGTTATGCGGAGGGTCACTGCGGGGGCCAGAGTGTAGCCGCGAGGGCGCATCTGCAGGAACCCATTGCTGCAGATGCGCCCAGAGCCGTTCCTCAAGGGCCAGGCTGATAATGGGCTGTGGCATATCTGTCAATTCCTGGAAGCTCTGGGCGTACCAATTCTTGACCTTGTTCACCGACATCATCGAGCTCAAGCCCATGGGCGCGTTCTCCAAATCCTTGACCTTGATCGCGAGGCGGATAGGCAATTCCTGGACTACGAAGCGGGCCGCGAGAAAGACCAGGCCCGGGTTCGGCTGTGCCCCAAACTGCACCATTTGGCGGAGGGACACGGCCGTCGGGCGGAACGATGCGTAGCGGTAAATCGTGTCGCGTAGCGCCGGTGTAAGCTCCCACATGCAGAATAAAACGAAAAAGAGGTGGGTGAGGGGTATTCAATTGGAACAATAGGGGTTTTTTTTTCTTTGAACAGGTTCAATCAGTAGTGATTCGCGTCACTACGAGATGAAGCTTGGGTCGATGCAACGAGAATGTCTCAACGTAATCGTATGCATGAACAGGGAGAACGAGCCTTGACCGAACAAGGCACTTGTATTGAGGCCTTGAAGTTAGTTGGAACAAGCAATTACCGTAGTATCGTAGAACAGAGACCAGAAGCAATGGCTAGCGTGTACAAGCGACTAAAGTCGAGACATCGCGGTTGGTGAAGCAAGGTTGGGGAATGCGGGGAAGCGAGGCGGGCAATTTGAGTCACGAGACGACGGCGACGATTTTGTTGTCTGGACGACCGGAATAGTTTCGGGCGAATGGAGATGTCAATGTGTCATGGCGATATAATGAAAGGCAACCAGGAAGGTAATCAAAGCCGAATATCAAGAAGATGAAGACGATGAAGGTTTAAGAAACGGGCCAATCTCGCGTATACGATCGTTATCTGAGATGGAATCGGCCCAAGGGTCCAGCAATCGCCAGTGCATGCACCGCCTCGAGAATCCGGGTCTCGTGCGATAAGACACACGCCACGCTTGGCGGTGTGCATGCGCCCACGCCCGGCAGGGGAGGGGAGTTGCCATGCTTCCCGGCATGTGACGACGCAGGATGCGAAGCGCCAAGCCTCAATCAGGCCACTTCACGGCCCACCCCTTGCGCTACGCATATAAGCGCGGAATAAGCGCGGATGAGGATGCACAGATCCCGAAACAGCATGTTGCAAAAGAGCTTAGGTTAAAGGTGACGGGATGAGGTACGTCAGAGACCCAGATTTGCGCTTTCCGCAATTAGATATCTGAAAACAGGATATGAAGCGTTACCAAGCAGAGGAGGCGTAAAGCCTTGTAGAAACCGCCCGTTACGCCTCGCCTGTTTCAAGCCACACGTATCAAAAGACAATCGATTATAGAGCCGTGTGTACTTTAAGCCCGTGATTATATAAGCAGAGCGGAGATGCGCTCAACAATTTTTTACCTGCAGGCTTGCCCGCGCAATCTCCTGCATATACGCAGAATATTTTCTTCGCATTTATTGATAATTTTTACCCTCGTGGGTGCAAATTTTTGTGGGCGCTTTGAAACTATATAAGTCTCTTATCAGCGCCCTTATCTGAAGACACTTATCCTCCCTCTAAATTGACAACAGTGCTCCTGCTACCATGCCTTCTTTGCTAAAGACTATTATGGGCAGCGTCGGGAAATCAGGCTTCCTGGCCTTGCGTGCTGCGTGCGCACGCGCCGCCGCCAGCTCTGCCCATCCTCAAACGTCATCGGTGTTTATCGCAATGTACCACGACCCGGCGTGCATCCATCTGCAGCACCTCTTATCCAAGCTCATGATGTACGCAAATTTGCCTTGCACTCTCGAGCGCTACAATAGCGAGAGGGCAAAGCACATCAGGCTCCCCATGATGACCTTGACCCTGAAATCTTCCTCTTCCTCCTTGGCAGGGCCCCTGAAATTCATCGTCCAGCTCCGCACAAAGGAGTCGCTCTCCAATGACGACAGGGCATTCATTGTGAATGAGTGCGCCGACATCCACCCCCAAAATAAGTCCATTGCCGACCAGCTGCTCTCGGCAATGTCCTTTCCCGTGATCATTGACTACAGTAACCGCCTCTTGGCCAATGACGACGCGTCTTTCGATCGCATCATGCAAAACTACTTGACCTGCGGCATACAGCACACTAGGGCCGGCCCCGTGCGCCCCCCGTCTACGTACCAGCGCACTATAGAAAAGGTCTCGCTGGCCTCTTTCCCGTCAAACTCTTCTCTCGTTCACCCCCACGTGGCCGAGTTTGCCGATTTGTTTTGACGTTTTCTTCTCCTCTTTCCCTTCCCTTTCCAAGTAGCTTTAGTTAGCGCGGCTGGTCCCGCTGCAGTAGAGGCTCGTCTTGTATTTTGTTGTAGCACAACTCTCGTTTTCTAGAAGCGCACCTTATGTTTTACAGTGATGTACCTTGATGCCTCGTCTGAACCCTCATTTACCAATACAGACGGGATCGTTTCGTACTGGTTATCGTACATTCCTCACCTTACATCTTCAAAATACGAGTCTCGCGAAATACTTTGACGTGGCTACACCGCTTCCGATCTTCCCACTTACTCAATAACCACGTAACACGTATTCTTACTGTAAAGCTGACTGCTAGCACTCCCGAAATGTACCCTCATATGCCCATACGCCTGATTACGTATTCCTGAGCGACCACCCCGAGACTCAAGTCGAGGCCCTGGAATATCCATTCGCGCACCCACAGACTCGGATCGATCTGCAGCATGATCGCGTCGTCTGTCGCCGGTTCCTGTTCGTCATTCCTATCCCGCTGATCCTGATTTGCAGCAGTATGGTCAGTGCTCGTATCACCATCTTGCTGTGCATCACCCTTTGGCGTACTACCACTTACTTTTGCCTTATCACTTGCAGCTGAACTGCTAGACAACCCCTCACCGTCCAACCATTTCGCCCACTGTAACGGGAACGGCTGCGTCTTGGTCACGACGGTGATCGCATTGGTCACGTCCTTCAAAATGACCGTAAACAGGAAAGACTGCGGGTTGGACGCTTCAATCAATACCGGCTTGTCTTCGTCGCGCGACACCGGCTCGTTACTGTCCTGGCTGGTGAACGTGGATATGGGCTGGATGCAAATGAAAATCGTCGATGTCAGCATGAGCGATTCCGCACTGGGCTCGGCGGCGGTGTGCTTGGCATAGTCCTGCGCTGCCAGCTCCAAGTTGGCAACACACAACTTTTCGCCGTCCAACGGTTTCCCGTAGAACATACCTAATCGCGGCGAGACGGGTAATTGTCCGTGGTCACGCAAGTGGTTAAAGTTGGAGACGTTGACACGGATCCCGCCTTCGACCTGGCTCATTACGCGAGTAAGCTTTGCATGCGCCGCCTGGTCGAGTCCGTAAACGCCCGTCATGTCGTATACCAAGAATACGTTCAAAAGCTCGTCATCGTCGCTGATAAGGCCCTGCTTGATCTGCGACAGAATGGTGTGGAATATCAGATTGAGTGTGCCGAGGATCGGCGGCTCCGCCGTATTGGGGTCCTCCGCTTCCAACTCGCTGATCAACTTCTGACGCTGTTGGTTCAATTGGTTGGTAGTGGTAGAAGCCAACTGGAATGTTTGTTCTCCCAAGCTCTGAGCGTTCGACGCAATACTGCCCCAGAGAGACGACACCTTGGTAGAGCCCTCCAGCGACCACCAGCTCGAAATAGACTTGAGCGGGTCTATATCAGATGCAGAGGGTTCGGCGGGGGTACTGGTGTTGTCGTGACTGGCGGTCGGGGCGGACGCCTCTGCACCGGTATTCGCGTCCAGGACCGTGTCTGCCGATCCTGTGTGATTGACTGGGGTACTGGGCTTTGACGGAGTCTTGGCTGCGAGCTTGGTCATGGGCTTTGTCTTCTTCTCATGGAGCGCCAACTCGTCCAAAAAGTCTAGAAAGTCGTTATCGGCGATCTTGGCGGGCCCACTGGACCCGTCGGGTGCTGGGGTAGCGGGATGTGATTCGGGTAAGGAGTTGAGGAATTCGAGGACGTCGTCGGCTTCTTCGGTCTGAGGCATTGTACTGGGAGCGGCGTTACCAGTGAGTATTGGGGTGCTTGAAACCCCGATACGTCGTCGCGCCTTTATTAGGTAAGCATTCGATAAGAGACAGTGGACTGCATACTACAATCCTACACCTTTGCCATCAGGGAACCGTACCTGTTGGTGGCGGCTAACCAGCAATAGGGGATGCACCCGCAATTAGACTCACGACGGTTCGCTCCATGTGAGCAGCTTATGGAAGCACTAGAATCGTGCCACCAGAAGGAGTTTGTCATGAAAATCATGGGCATGTGCAACTTCGAAAAGGACGAGCTCAACAAGTGTCTCCACTATACCAGGATCGAGGACTCCAAGGAGAGAATCCGCGTCAGCCGTGAGAGAGCAAAGGTACTTGAAAAGATCCGCAAGCAGAGAGAAGAAGAGGAGTATGGCAAGAACGGGTACTTGCGTAAGGTTGTGGAATTGGAGCGCAAGGGCAAATGATTAACGTACATGTACATAGTCCCACACGGTTGCATCAAGCCTCTAGCGCTGACCGATTTCCCCAAAACCTTTATTGGCCTAATTATACAGAGTAAAACACCCCTATTCATCAATCCTGGCGGGTCTTTAGCACCCTCTTTACAACCTTATCCTTCGACACCACGTACACCACGGCACCCCATCCCAGCAATGCGTCTCTATCGCACCCGTTCAACAAGGCCTGTGATATCGTTTCAAACAAGTCTTCTGGCTCCAAGTTGGGCTCGTAAAGCGATTCGCACATGCCGTAGAGCTGGTCAGAGGCAGTCCCGCTGACGATGAAATCCTTGGCGAAATCAATGCATCCGATCAAGTCGAATCCGCAGATGAACGGCTCGTTGGTCTTGGAGTCGAGTCCTGCCACTATGGGGCCCACAAAGTATGGGCCGAATCGTTTTTCGTACAACGTGCTCGACACCAAGTTTGCCAATGTTTTCGGTTCGATCGGGCGCTCTTCGCGCAATTTGTACAAGTTGGTCTTGAAGCGAAACACCTCGTGAAGCGTGATGACATCGGTAGCAAGGCCCGTCAAGCCCATGAAGGACTTGTCGCCGAAACTGAAGATCTTTTCAAAGTTGTTGGCCAAGCCTAGCGACTGGTTTCCAAGCCGCAAGTCGCACGCAATGGCTATGCACTCCTTGCCGACCATGGCGACGGCTGAGCCGCCGTTGATTGAGCTGGGGTCCGACATCGGCTGGTGTGGCCAGACTCGCCTGGTAAGGTACAGAGTTGTTTGAGCGAGCGGAGGTTCCTCAAGTCACGTGATGGGTAGCTGAAGAACACCCGATGTTAAGGAAATGCAGCACAGACAGCGGATGAAGTTACCGTGATATCACCAGCTCAGGAGCAACATGCGACCTACTTGGTCGCGATACCTCTTCTCTACTACATGTCCCATCCAAAAGATAAATTGTGTTTATAAGGACCTCCCCTACTCCATATACCATTCAAAAGATTAATTGTGTTTATAACGGTGTTTTTAGAATCTACAGAATACAAATGTAGCCGCTCGCACGGACGAAATATTAAGGGTGCGACCTGCTGCCACTGAAAGAATGCCTCACGCGCGAACGCGCAGCGAGATCTTGCCCTCGTCGTCTTCCTCCGTGATGGCCGTTTGCGACAAGTGCTTGCTCAACTCCGTAGAGTCCGACAGCGTCATCGCCGTGCGCTGCTTGCTCTGGAGAAGCTGCTGCACGGGACTCTCCACCTCGGCGGACTCGTTGAAACTGAATGTCTTGGGCAGTTTCACGAGCGCGGGGCTATCGTCCACCACCTCCGTCGTGCGCATCATGACCGGCCCGTTGGACGTGGTCGCGTCTACGGTTTCCACAATGGTGTTGGGCAACTTTGATGACTCGCCGCCGCTACCGCCACGGTTGTTGCCGTTACCAAGCGAGCTCGCATTCTCGTACTCGTCCATCGAGTCTTCCTCGTCGATCTGGTCGAGGTGCGGGATAACTTCTCGCAAGTTGGTGGCGTGGTTCAACATCTTCGCGATCTCGTGTTTCACCACCCTCGTCAACTTGTCGTCCTGACTGGGACCGGCGTCCGAGTCGGCCCGGTCATTGTCTTCAAGCTCGAACCGGAGGTGCAAGCCGTATCCCAAGATGAAGAGGTACGCCTTGTACTTTCGCAATTCCACCTCGTACTGTTCCTCCTTCATGATGTAGTTGTGCATGATACGGGTATAGTTGCTGCACAGCAGGAAGGAGGGAGGGAACTCGCTCAAGAACTTGCTCTTTGACTTTAAAAAGGCGGCGAGGCCCTTCTTGGTGTGGACATAGTACTTTATCGTGCGGATGTACTGGTGCATCATGCCAAAGTGCACCGATGTCGACAGCTGAAGGCCGCTCATGTAGTTGCTGAGGTACACTCCCTGGGGCTCCGGGATGTACTCCTCGATGCCGCGTAGCTTCTTCAATTGCGCCTTTTGCTCCACAATGTGGTCCAAGTTTGTCCAGCCATACTCGATGGAGGAAACACTCTCCTCCAAGGGG
The DNA here is from genome assembly GCA_030580355.1 of Debaryomycetaceae sp. yHKB357. Taxonomy (NCBI): domain Eukaryota; kingdom Fungi; phylum Ascomycota; class Pichiomycetes; order Serinales; family Debaryomycetaceae; species Debaryomycetaceae sp. yHKB357. The sequence goes on along the minus strand of JAKTSS010000208.1, from coordinate 8,259 downwards.
GGCACCGCCGTGATCTTGGACGCCCAAAAGTTGCAGGTGTTGATAAACTCCAACGCGATTTCGCGCGTCCCCGCTTCAAACACAAAGTGCGGGGTCGCGAGGGCCACGTCCTTGCCGCTCCCCAGGGCGGCTTGGCCCCGCGGGAACGTGACCGAGAAGCGCGTTGCCGGCGAGGGCAGGACTCCGCGGACCGGCAGGACCTTGACCTCCTCGGCAAAGGTGGAGCACAAGTTGTACGTGCCGAGCTTCACCGCGTTGTTGAGCCAGTTGCCGTCGCCCACCGTCGAGTCCTCGATGCTGCTGGCGCTGGTCGAGGTCCTGACGTTGCTGAAGCTCTTGCGGCTCCACTTCAGACGGCCTCCCGCCAGGTACTGCTGCTGCTGCATCTGCTGCTGCATCTGCTGCTGCTGCTGCTGTTGCTGGCGCTTCAAGTCGGCCGCCTTCTTGACGATGCGCGGGTCAAAAGTGTAGATGGACAACTCGGCCTTGCACACGACGACAAAGGCGTCGGTCAAGGTGTGGCGAAACGGGAGCGAGTGGATCAGGATCTGGTTGCTGCTGCTGGACCCGCCCGAGATGCTGCCGCCACGCGTAAAGTAGCCAAAGATACGTTTGGCGGCCAGCGACTGCGACGTCTGGCGTGACATGATGGACGCGGTGTCGTCGTTGACCTCGTCGACCTCCTGCGGGTCGCCGCCAAAGATTTGGAGCTTCAAGAGGCCCTCTTTCAAGTAGGGCGATCCGCGCAACTCCAATTCCTGGTCGAGCGCATCCTGGTAGTCGTTGGCGTCGAATTTCGCAAAGTCGTCCAAATCGCGGTGGGCGGTGAAGGTGTCGGTCGCGAGGTCGACGGTGTCGTACGACTTTTTGGACCCGGTATCGGAGTAGAGAGAGCGGGCCGGCTCGAACGAGGCGTCGCTGTCGAGGGACGCGACCGAGTCGGAGCGGTGGGTGCGGCCCTGCACCAGGGTCGCGACGGTAGCAAGCACCAGCGCCAGCGACGCGTTATCGTGGTTCTTGACCAGGGACCGGTCCGAGGTGGTCGCGCCCAGAGACAAGAGCGAGCGGCTCGGGCGCGACGCGAGCGGGCGGGTCTCCGAGACGAGGGCGCGCGCAAGGCCCACGCGCGTACTCTTCTCCGCGGCCTCCGGCGCGCTCGAGCCCATCAGGCCGCCCAGCAACACGGACGCCAGCAGGCTGGTGGCCGGCCCGAGGTTGTAGTTGCTCCACTGGGCCTGGTTCACGTTCGGGCTGAACTGGTTGTTCTGGCCCGGCCCTTGGCCCTGCAGCGCGTTGAAGCTGGGACTGGGGTGCGGGTACGGCGAGTTATTGCGGCTGCCGTACTTTGAGAGCTGAGGCGAGGACACGTCCTGGCCGTGCCCGTTCAGGTAGGCGGGCTGCTGCGGCGGTTCCGCGCTCTGCTTCAAGTAGAGCTGGTTCGAGGCGATATCGTCATAGTACTGGGCCAACTGGCGCTCGATGGTGATGCGCTGGTTGACCAGCAACGGCTTGTCGCGGCGCGAGGTCTGTTGCTGGAAGGCCTCGAGGGTGCTTCTGACATAGTCTTGCTGCAGCATCTTGCTCTTGCGGGAGACGCTCGCGTTGTGGAGCGCCGTGTTGAGCAAGATCAACAGGTAGACGATGATGTAGATCTTTTCAAAGTTGTTGGTGGCGAAAATGTTCAACGGGTTCTGAGCAATGTATGCATTGGTGAAGGACGTCAAGATACGGTCAATCTCCTGCGACTCGGCCCTCAAGTAGGTGCGCGAGCACAAGAGGCGGGTGGCCTCCAAGAGGTTCGGGGGCCACTTGAAGAGAGACATGTAGCACTCGCGGACAAGCTCGGACTCGCGCGAGGTGCCGGCCAAGTACAGGGTGTACTCCTCCGGGCTCAAGGTGACGAACTCCTCATTGTACAACTTTGACGCGATTTCGATGATATCGCCCGAGTCCGGGCCGTCCTCGTGGTGCTTTGACTCGAGAAGTTTCTGCGGCGTCAAGTTGGAGAAGGAGGACGGGTCTGTTTCCAGGGAGGAGACGACGGCGCTCAGCGAGTCGTTCGCGTAGGAGGACAGGGCCATGTGGTTGGAGTGGGTCTGCGAGTAGCGAGGGTCCAAGTGAGAGGCGCCCGAGTCAGGACGGTTGACCAGAGACAGGGAGCGGGACTTGTTGCTAGCACCCAGATAAGATGTCATTGCCCAGCAGAGGATAGGGGTCGAGAAATGAGCCGGGAGGGGACGGGGTGGAGTGAATTAGCAAGAAAGATTTCTGGCCAAGCCACGAATTTTTTTTTTGTGTTGAGCGTATCGCACCCTCGAAAAGCAGCGTTACGATTGGAGGCGGCGCTTGCGGAGAAGCGAAAGCCAATTGCAAAGAATCACCGATGAGCAATAGGCCTCGGACGAAAAACAAAATATTTGTGCGCGCAACAAAAAAAGAAATGGAGATTGTCCCGAGAATGTCCCCCCGATACGCCGCCCGGCTTGGCAGAGGAGTAAGGGGTGCACTGATGGCGGTTCGCGGTGCTGCCAGTAAAGTCGATCCCCCGGACGGAAGCCGAGCTTTGGATCGAGATTTAGCATTTCCTCTGACTTTCCGAGCGGGCGCGCTGGCTGGAATGCTAGCGCTTTTGTGGATATTATGTATGCATAGCACCGGATATTTTCCTGGTTTCGCGCTCGCCGTATTTTGGTTTTGCGGGAAAAACGTGACATTCTTCGTATCATCCTATGTGCAGGACGATGGGTTAATTTTAACCGTAGGGTAGGCCCTCCAACGGTCCGCCCTACCGCTCCACGGCCCCGCTTCACCGATCAACATGAAACGCCCTGCCTCGTCGAGGCCGAGGGGGTAAGGCGGCACGTTGGTTGTGGTGTGCGTATAGTGTGCGCTCTGTAGGGATCGGCGGCGTGGGTGCTCCGTGACGTCCGGATGCGGAAATCTAGTGCATGAGTTAGTAGCTCGTATATGTCGTACCCTATTGTCGCGGTCTAGTCTCCCCGCGGTTCGATACGTTTGTGCAACAACAGCCGGGCGTGGGGTTGCCGGATCGCGAGGCCCCGGCACAAAGGCGCAGATCCCGCGAAGTGGCGATCGCGCGGGGCGGGGGGCGCGGCCGGAGAGGCCGTGGACCGGCGTCAGTCGCTCGCGCGAGATACGAGCCGGCCGTCACGACCACTACGGGGAGCGTCCCGGTACCACGCGCGGCGGAAGTGTCACTGCAACGGTTACGAAGAGAATACAATTTATTTGCAGTCTTCAAAATTATTTGTGACAGATCTTTTGGCGGTCGTGGACGGAAATAATATTTCCCCATTAGCCCTGCGGGAGTCGCTCGGGCTCTAAAAGCGTGACTTACAATACGATCTTGCGTACTTACGCTCCCCGCCAATTGTGTGGCGCTTCACTCGAGTCGTGGAACAAGACGGCGTAGCTCTAGAAGATCCCGATATCCTCTACGCTTCTTATCGGTCCCCTCGGAACAAATTCCCGTCCTGCTTGTTATCTCAAGTTATCTCATGTTCACGTCCCGATTGTCCCTTCCTTTGTGCAGAACAATAACCCATCCCACGCCCTGTCCGTGATATTTTGCCCAGCTCCTCCATCTCCACTTTTCCCGCAAACAATACACCCTCTGGCGGTTGCTACAAGGCACCCCTGTAGTCACCCTCTGGCGGTTATACCACAAAGCATGTCTGGGGCCACTCTCCGGCGGTCTATAATATCACAAAGCAATTCGGGCACGCCCTTTTCGTAGACGGCAAATTAACCGGCAGGTCCAATTTCAGACATCTTCAGTGGCCGCACCCGTCGCGCAGGGGTACTGATGACCATGTGCAAATTAAATCGCTGCCATAATTGTCACTGATGATCGCAATGGAAATTTACTGCTACTTCTGTCGTTGTAGGGTTAGGAATGCACCGCTGGAAATTGGCCTTTGAAAATTAGTACCACTGAAAATTCCGCCACTAAATCACTGCCGCTGAAAATTCACATCACCAAGTTACCACCTCTGAAAACTCTGCCACCACCGCTGCTTAAATTCTGCCACTAATTTTCCGCATGTTTGTCACTAGATTACCGCGGCTCGAAATTTCCGTCACTAAATTACCGCTGCGAAAATCACTTGTACCGGGCGTCCCCACTATATCTTCTCACTAAAATTACCGAAACCGCAAAGAGGTCCCTAGATACTCCCGGCACATCGGCTACCATTCGGTTCCACTAATCCTCCACACCACCTCACAATCAACCACTAGAAATGAGTCCCGTGAGATCAGACCCAATAGTGCAAATACTGGATCCTGACCTACAGCAAGTATACCATGCAATCGTCACTCATTCAACAGTCCCCAACCCTGGTCGGCTTCACAGTAAAGCGCTTTCGCTTACGCGGCAATCGTTAATCGTCAATGCCCAACCCACCCCGTTCTTGATCGACTTTCTCACAGTGCTCGCCGCAACTCAAACCGCTAGCCACGAAGTCGCTCATGATATAGATCCAGAAGAGTGTATCGTGGCCCTAGCCCAGCGCACTTTCACACTCCTAACTTTTGTGGAGATCACTCGGTTCCTCGACCCGCAGCAGTTGCGTGAAATCGTCACAGAACTGTCGGTGGAAGCGGCCCCATTCCGCATTGCCATCGATATCTTGACACAGCACATTGCCGAGCCGGAAACGCGCTCATTCTTGAGCGGACCCACAACTTGTACTCTTGTGCGACGATTCTTGACTGATCCCAATATGGCTGCCGCCCACGCCCAAAAACTCATTGAACATCTCGTCAGTGACGAAATGTTAATTAGTAGCACTTACATCTCCCTCTACCAAGCTTTATGGGACAACAACACATTGGACTCTGGCCATCTGGTATTGTTGGCTCGCCTCTTGGATCTCGCCGCGATACTCGCCCAATACTGTGCGTCCCGCAACTGTACGTCCAGCTTTCCCCAGCTCTTTTGCACATTGCCTCCCAGCCGGTTTGACGACATTTTGGCAGGTGACCTGTTGCTCGCGCTTGCATATATACAGTTCTACAATGATGTTGCCAGTACCGCGCACGGAAACGACCTTATAGACAGTTTCGCTAATCCTTTCACAGTAATCCTACACTGGTGCGTTCGGGAAATGGCCAAACAGGGCGTGAGCGAACACGATTTTGTGGTTTCAGCAGCGATAGATTTCTTGAGCAATCTCTCTCTCTACTCGGAAACAGAGTTCCTTGTTTCAACAGTACTAACTCAGTCGAAAATTCTCTGCAAGGTGCCATCAATCTTTGAAACCAAACCGCCTTCCTTACCGTTCTACGTGCGTCTTTTGAGCCGTGCTAGTCCGCACCTTTTACTATCCGTCCACCCCCAACTTGACCAGCTCTTTGCCTGCCCAGCATTCTCGTTGCTCCGCCACTTTGGCGTGTTTTGCAACTTTTTGCCGCACCCACACGCTTTCGCACAATTATCTCCAGTGTTCTTGCAGGGCGATCTGTTGTGTTCGTGTCCCCGCGACGTGTCGGCACGGGCCCTTTCTCAGATCGCACGGTATCCGCACGGTCGTGCCTACTTGTTCTCTGCAATGCCCGCGGCATTCTCCAAGCTTGTGGTGTCGTGCGACGAACACGTGTCCAACCCAGAGATCTGGAACCTCAAACTCGAGTGCTTGCAGACCCTACGCGCGAACGCAGACGAGGTCCCCGATATGCTACGGGAAAAAGTGGATGACGCCTATTATAGCATGATCAGGGGAGGTAATGCAAGTGCCGAGCCGCAGATTGATTCGATAACGTCATGAGTGAGTGTTCCTCTCCGTCCGAGGCCGCTTCTACACTCGGTCAGTGTGATTAATAGGGCATTGATGTGGTTCACGTAAATATCTGGCGCTGATGCTGCTGGAGTAGGAAGTTCCCAGGCTTCCATCAGTAGAACCAGCCCTCACGGATTAATGACAGGTCTAGCTAGCACGATATATTGCAAATACGGACTTTAAAATTGGAATCCCTCTCCCCACTCCAACCGCTCGAGATATTTTTGATCGCGCACCCTTCAAAAGGCATCATCTCCCCTTCCGAATATAGGCGCGATATCTCTCCGCTCAGATTGAGAGGATATGTGAGTGCATAGTCATGCTGATAGTCGGTGAAGGTCTTACATTTGAGGAATACTAGTTTTGCAGAATGCGTGGTATATGCGCCTCGAGGCCAGTTCGAGTGCAGTGCTCAATGCCTCTTTGTCGTTGCGTTAGTTAGACACAAGGCTTTATGCACCGAGTCGATGCTTCCACTTGGGACTCCTGCCTTTCACATTGTTGATTTATCAGTCCCTTGAACGGCATTACTCCCGTGAAGTGCTTTTCGGAGTATCACCTCTCCTTCCCGAAGCAGTGCCCCTCTCTGTGGTGGCCGTATATCCCTCCTCTCAAGAAGCTTCGTCCTTTTTTTTAAAAGCATCGTCTTTTTCTTTAGAAGCATCGTCCTTTTCTTTAGAAGCATCGTCCTTCTCTTTAGTGTCACCGTCCTTCTCTTTAGTGTCACCGTCCTTCTCTTTAGTGTCACCGTCCTTCTCTTTAGTGTCACCGTCCCTGTCCTTCAACGTGCCATCCCTTTCGGCACTCTCCTTTTCCCAAAGTCTTCTCCTCCGCAGCTGCTTATCTTTCCTAATATACAAGAACGTGACAATAGCCTGGAACACAACTATCCACACCACAAGCACCCCGAAGTTCCGACCCAACCCGGCTTTGGATACATCGAAAAACACCACTTTCAAAGCGGAAAAGGCATTGTACATGGGCATCCCGTATCCGTACTTGAAGAAACCAGGCATAAGCTCGAACGGTGCGAAAACAGGGCTAATGTTGATAACGATCGAGAGCACGATCCACACGGGGATGAGAGGCTTGATACCGGCTCCGAGAATGAGCGTGATGGCGAATTCGTTTAGAGCTCCGGCAGCTGCAATGAACAAGTACATGATTGTCCAGAAGACAAGGAACCCCGCTCGTCCAAACGCCACGTTGGTCGGGACTTGGAAGGCTATAGTCGTAAGACAGTATACGAGAGCCAACACGATGCAGTTGATCTGGCTTGCTGCGAAGCGCCATACCAAAAACTGCCAGAACTTGAGGAGGGGCCGGACGTACTGATAAATCTCCAAGCTGAAATTGAACTGGTGGAACGAGAATACGAGAGCATAGATTAATCCCAACTCGGACGGGCCCAATACTGCCAGCAGCATTGCAGGGCGAAGGTCAATGATATTAAATCGTGGTCTGGCAGCGTATACTAGGGAGGCGTTTGCACTACCGGCAAGAGCATCAATCTGTTGTGCAGAAAGGCTCTGTATTAGTGGCTCATACGCGCGCTGTATGACGTAATTGAGCAACCACGTTTGCTCAATAACGTACAAGTTTTTGGTCACGTACTGGCTCAATGCTGAATAGTGTCGCCCCAGTGCGTAATAGACGGTCACGAGCGACAGATATGCGCCTGACGTAGCGAGCAGGGCATCGGCATTTGCGAATGCAGTATGTATAGTCTCAGTGGCGTTGGGGAGAATGTGGAAGGCCACCCAATACTTGTCAATCACCAAGTTTTGGATCTTTTGGTCGATTGTGAGATTCTTGTTCGAGTCTTGTGTATTCAAATCAGAGGCAGACATATGCGTATACTTACCCAAGGTCAGAACGAGAGAGTCGTTGGCTAGCATACTGTCAAAGGCCCATCCGACAAAGGGGGGGTGCATCATGGAACCGGCCAGGTATCCCACATCCTCATTCACCACCACCATCCGAAAGTTGTGGAATCTGGTCTCTCTCTTGTAGACACTGCCCCAGTATATGGACAAGATTCCGATAAATATGGTCATGACGATTAGGGCCGACTGGAAGAGCTTCCATATCGTTGTGAGAACAATATCTAACGTGGTTTGCGTAGGACCTTCCTTTGACACAGAGTCCGAAGTAGGTGTTTCGAAAACTTGGCCATGACCGTTGGCATTATCACCCACATTCTCCGCACCGGACCGAGTCGTCTGGTCGGTAGACCGAGCCCTATTCAACAGAGTATGGTCAGTACCAGTTCTGCGCGGAGACTCCACTCTGTCCAATTCGTCCAATCCGTGAAATAGACTGACCGCGCTTGAAATCTCGGCTGCTTCGTACTGTGAAAGACTATCATTAGGCAGCGGCGAAGACTTGAGATGCATTATCCGGTTGACTTGTGGGATCGAGACAACTGATCTATTGAATGCGATGGCTTGATTACCCA
>JAKTSS010000207.1:0-21679 GCA_030580355.1 Debaryomycetaceae sp. yHKB357 | reverse complement strand
AGTCCCTCCTTTAGAAGTCAGTGTTTAGTCGAAATCGTAATGTAAAAGCTGCTCATTTTTGTGGAGCATCAAATCGAGCGCACATCGACCGAGTGATGTCGGATCTTTTTGGAAGCTGGAAGTATGGTTATCTTGAAACAAGACTTGTTACGAAATCCAATCCAGTAAAATGTGGAGAATCTTAACTGTTGACCGATCAGGGAGAAAGCTTCTCGATACCATGATGGTCAATTTTGCCAAGTGATTCATTCACCAATGCATCGGACCACGGCCGATCAGATGGATTCTCACCGGTGTTAGCAGAAGTGCTTTTGGAGCAGGGGCTAAGGATGATAGGAAACGGATGCAGTTTTTTCCGCGCCCTTAGAACACAAGATCGATATACGATACGTCGGGTGCCAAGCTCACGCAAAGATTCTCGCGGCGTGTGCAGTTTGGGGCTGTGCGCCAGGACAATGCATTGTCAGAGAAAAACTCGAGCTTCATAATCGTAGAGATTTGATTTGAGAAGTCGATCTATGGCTCAAATATGCGTGTAATGGAATCCAGAAGAGTTAAAATATATTTCTTGGTTGAGGAGATCAACAGCGGAATATACGGGAGGGATGACAGAAAGCAATAGCGCACGATTTAAAGAGAAAGTTGACTTACGAGGTGGTGTTGGCCGTGTCACATTCTTGGCTGGCAGCCACACCCGAGTTTTTCTTGCCCATCAAGATGCAACTATTCCCAGCCAAGCCACCAAGAACATGGATTACTCTGAAAATTGATAGGAACCGGCCAGAGATATCTTGGAGTGGTCATCCCTTACGCCGATCGGGCGGGATCACTAGGGCAACTTTTCAATATTTTCTAGAAAGCCGGCTTTCAAGAACTGTTGCAGAACACGAAGTGGAAATTTTGGGTGCAAAACCCTTCTGGTTATTGAAAACCAGGAGAGTATGCAGGAGTACCTGATTTCGCCGGGGTCTGGCGCAGACCCCTGGCGGGTGGCGCGGACGGGTAAATATTTTCTCCGGAAAAGAATCGCCGTTTATACCATCATGACTAAGCCCCGCTAACAAGTTACGACAAGAAATCTGGGCTCTGACAGTTTACTTGGCGAGCTTCTCAGAATACGCGCCAAGAATGTCTCTACTGCACGATTTGTATTAACTCCGCCACGGCCACCAGAGAAAATGGGATGGGTGCCCCATGGGCTCGGGCGTCGGGTTACCAACACGACGAACTGGACGACGCTTCACTCTGTAGGTCGACCACACGTACACAGTGTGGGGGAGATCCAGAATCGAGAATTCCACCCAAAACCTAGTCACTTTTACGATACAAACCGTCAAATTTTTTGTGCTCACAAGAACCCTATTGTTCTCCAATGCCTTCGGTCACAAAATTACTTGTTTACTTTCACGATGACCTGGTGGCATAAGCGCAGTATAAATACCCCATGGCGCATCATAAGTCAGACATTTATTCATCATCGCATCAATTCGTCTAATGCTCTCAATTGTCAAAATCGCTGTTCTCGTCTTGTCACTCTTCTCGGGCGATGTTCTTGCCAAAAACGGCTGCAGACAGTGCGTCGGCTGGCTCACCATCACCTTCAAGCAATTCATGGACCGCACCGATATCCCTACCTACGTAAGATTGGCTCTCAGCGACAAGAACTGTGCCACTGGCGGTCAAATTCAAGTCGGAAGAATGACCCCCATAAACGACTCGTGCAGGAGAAACTACGGTATTGACTCGTGCTACAGCTGGAAGATCAATATCAGACCCTGGCGCTACTGCGGTAACGGTGGCTCTGCTGTTGGCAGCTGGAAGGACAGATGCTTCAACGGCTACTGCGCCGGCCTGGAGTCTCTCCTGTTGACGTGCACCCAGAGTGTCGCATGCTCAGGAACATGCACTCCCTCCGACTGCTACAGTACGTAAAGCATTCCCCGACACAGTCTGTCATGATCGGTATCTTCTTTGCAACCGGAGAGCTATTCATTGTTTTAGACGCTTTATATGATTTATTTATAAGATTTTAATCGGCGATAGATTCCCACAAGAATCAATATTTTTCGCCCAATCCTTATCAATTGGGGCGGTTTCTATGGTTAATACCGGTGTCAACAACATTGTTTGATTTATCAAGTATTCAATTGCGAGCAAAGAAATGACCTGGTCTTTACCTGATAACAACACGCTCGGCCAAGCGATAGTGGCCGCGCTCGTCTGCGGCATTTTGGCTTGGTATCTGTCCTCGCGAATCTACTGTAGAGATCGCCAAAACGGTGCTGTCAAAAATAAGTTGGTCGAACCCCTATTCATGCCTACTCCAGTGAATAGAGACTTCCAATGGGACAAGGCTCCGACCCTAGACCCGTACCCCTTCAAACCGGGTCCGTTCAGGCTCACAATGGGGATCAGAAACCTCAGCGTCCAGCACTGGCTCCTTATCGAACCCTCCTACTTGAAAGTCGTTTCCGAAAAGAGAATGCTTCTTGGAAACTGCCATCCGGATTATCCGCCCCACAAGGATATTAGGTCCTCTACCCTCTTTGCAAAGGATGAAGCGGGCCCGGCAATAAAGGAGTTGTACACTATCATTACCAAGTATATGCTCAAAAAGTATCCAATGTGCTTCTCTAAACAGGGCAACACGCTTTACAACAAAATCACCGACCGATCAATCCCGTACATGCCCGACCCGCATGCCGGCCACAAAACGCTTCTAGAGCAGTTGGCGGAAACAGTGGAGGAGGACTTTATCATCCTCTTGAAGGATCCTAGCCGTGCCAACACAAAGGACGGACAGGAATACTTTTTCAAGGCGGGCGTCTTCGCGTTCGCAGCAGGTTTTGATCCGTTGGACAGGTTCGATACCCCGCTCCTGTTTGTGCACCATCCCATCCCGGGCTACGAGGAGAAACTCAAGCCGCAGATGAACAGATTTTTCGACAAGCTAGCGCCCGGGAAAATCGTTACCCGCAGCAACTTTTCGGCTCAGACGCATGCCCGCTACTTTGCCGATAACGATAACAAGGGCCACAATCTTCCTCCGGGACACGTCCAGACCGCCCACGACTATGCGAGTCTCGATTTCGAACGACAAGTGCATTATCGCAGCGAGCGGCAGACCCTCACCAAGTTGCCTGAAACAGGAGCAGTCGTGTTCACGATACGCACCTACTTGTTCCCCTTTGCGACCGTCAAGAAGGAGGGTCCTGAATTGTGTGAGCGACTCATTGGGGCGATTGAGGGGCTCGACAAGGAGATGGCCGCGTACAAGCGCGCATGCGAATGGGGGCCGCCTGTTGTCAGGTATCTCTCGGAATAGATGCGTAGATTAGAAGATGATGGAAATAAAGAAGCGGGAAATAGATCAGTCCTGTGATGGTCACTTACTGTACATCTGAATTTCCACCGCAGCTAGATCTCAGTATCGATGTGTTCTCTCGATTTCAAACAATCATTCAGCCACTCCTCATCGTCCGCTTGTAGTTTCGCCGATTTACACCCTCGACACTGGCGTAGCGTCAAATATCAACGCGATCAAAGTCTCCACAGCCAAGATAGTAAATGCCTCCATATCTAGCACAGTGGGAGCTTCATAAGGTCAAAGTCATAAGGACCAGTCCAGTCAGGATCTTCTGAACCAACACAGTGAGGGCATGCGAAACCATCAAAACCGAAGCCGGTTGTTTGTAGAATTCTGCCCAGTCTTGCAGACAGTTTCCATGAGGTGACCTGCACCTATGATCAGCATTCCGTATCTGTTTCGAGTTTCTTGATCGCTTCCTTATTCTGTCATTTTATAAAAACCCATCCCCTTGTAGACTTTTCGGGACCTCTTTCTTAACAGAGGAACTCACTTTTCCTGTGATGGGCCAATATCCATGCGTAAAATCCCAAATCAACTCGTTAAAGAGGTAGTCCGCCCTGGTCACGCACTTTTCTCGGTAACCCCGGATGAACCTATCTAGAGCTTCCTAACTTCGTCGCGCACTTCTTCCCAGAGCTCTACATTCTTCTTTGCCCATGCCACTAAATGGCCATAGTATTTTAGTAGGGTAGAGTTGAGGAGCTGGAGCTGACGCTTTTCAAACACCGAAATGTTCTTGTGCAATTCGTCCGCGATGTAAGCGATATCCTCGAGAACAATTGAGCTGCATTTCTCCAAGGTCTCTAGTCGGTCATGGAGAGTAGCGATTCTTTGTGCACGAGACTCGCGCGGGTTCAGATCAATAATATCGGTGACATAGCGCGTGACGCGTTTTATGGAGCGGATACTGGGGAATTTGAGGTTGCTGGTGGCCGACCCATTGGCGTTCTCTACTGACAGGTGCTGCAAAGACGTGAGCTCGCGCTTCTTATCGGCGATATCCAGAACGAGCAACAGGTGCTGGCGGCGTTTCCTCGTGTAGAACTTGGATACGGCGGCAGCGGCTTCTGCTTCCTGCACGGCGACGCCCACCGGCTCACAGAAATCGATTTCCAAGTCTTGCACGAGCGAGTTTAGCGATACATAGGTGCGGTCAAACACCTGGCCAATCTTGTCGAGGACTATTGAGGTGGTCGCAGGAGACTCTGGCAGAGACGGAGAGGGAGACTCTGATTCCGAGAGGACGAGGGAGAAGGCGTTCAAGACAGTGCCCAACTCGCAATAGTCTGCGCTCAAGCCCATAAAGTTGTGCAAGATCTTGCGATTGATATCGTGTATTGCCAAGACATCAATGCCGGGCTCAGGCAGGATCAGCAGCGAGGGTAGAGACGACGACGTGGAAGAGGCAGCGTCGCTAACCACCGGAGCCAAGAGCCTTTTTGGGATGATGCTTGTATTTAGAAACAGAATAGAGTGGGAGCTTGCCGGCAGAGGGAGATGGGCGTAGAGGGGCAGGGTCAACAAGGCATTCTCCGGGTTCAGGTGGTAAACTGATTTCGGGAGGCGGCGTTTAGCAGCACGAACTTGATCGGGCCAGGAGGCGTTCGGGCTCAAGAACCGTTCAAACAATTCTAGGTTTCTTATTTTAGGAATCTGGAGACAAGTGACTAGGAAGCATGACAAGAGACGTTTGCGGTGATCGATGAGTTTGGCGTCGTAGGAGGCCAGGGACAGCATGGGCTGGTTCAAGGAGTTCTGCATGGTGTTTGTAGAAGAGAAGCTCGCAAAAAGAGGACCGCTATACTTTTTCGGAGGGATAGGAGGCACCACGAGTAGGGGGAAAGTGCGGGTGAGGAGTTCGTGAAGGCTGACGAAATCGCTGTAGCGGCGGCGGGTGAGAGTATCGTTCGGCGACGGTTTATCGAGAGAGAGACGGATGGTGTAGACCACATATTTCTTCAGAGCACTAACCAGGCCCTCGCTGGTGGGCCCCGCATCCACGATCAGGATCCTTGCGAGAGGAGAATTTAGGAAGGATTTCGAGGCCGGGGGGAGCGGAGACTTTGGGGCGGCGTGCAGGAGAGGCGACTCCGGAGAGGCAGACGTGGATGCTGGGGCCGAAGTATCTGGAGGCGAGGGCAGGTTAAGAATGAGGGAGGAGGAAGCGGAAGACAGGTTTGAGAGGCTGGAGTCGCGCGACCGGGCCAAGACGGAAAACGGGTTGTTGTCTTCGTCAGCCGAGAGCAGACGGTGCTCTGTGGACATTTGGCGCGAGGAAGTGAGGCGGGGTTTGAAGTAGACGTGCGCCTGCTTATCTGAAACGACAGTGGCTGCCAAGTACCTGATGATGTAAGTGCTCAGAATAGAAATATGTGGGGGCCCAGTTAGATTCGGGCACGTGATACAGGATCTCATATCCTGCACATATCTGGTTTGCATATAAGGTATGGTCGCGACCAAATGTGAAAAACACCAGATCCATTCACTTGTGTTCATCACCTCTCCCATTGCTTCCATGTCCCCAGTTGCATCCATAGAGTCGGCCTTCTCCAGTGCTTTGGAAGACTCTCTTCTGTCTCCCATCACAGTAGACTCGGCCCTCGCTTTGGCCGTGCGCTACCGCGCCATCTGCGCCCAACAGGCCCTGCGATGTCTAGATCTGGACTCTCCAGATTCCACCGCATTGCCTCTGCTGTTCACAGATTGGGACTTGGAAACAAAACTATGGGACTTGGTCTACCTCTTGTGGTCTTTTCGCGCCTCTCTTCCCCTAGCCATGCTGCCAGAGTCCGCCCCGCTGTCCCGGAGAGATTACTTGCGGGCTCACCCTTCGCTTTGTGAATTGCTCCTCATTATTTCTTGGCTCCAGCACAACTCTCGTCTCCAGATAATAGAGGATGACTCTTCCGCCGTATCCTCTCCACACAATAAGTTGGCCACAGACGTGAATAATTCCTTTTTGGCAAACTCCTCCTGGGTACATGATTCGGCTAAACCACCGCTAGATCTGACCGATGATACCGTGCCACCTCACACCATCTCAGCTGAAAACAATGTTCTGCGCTCCATTAATGTCGCACAAGCAGACTCCAAGGACCTGTTACTGCATGCCCTCACGCACCAGCCCTCCTCCCGTTCCCTCGCCCATCTGCCTTCTAGAGACTTTTCAAACACATATCGTGCCATCTACCACCTCCTTCTTTGCCGCAATCTTCAAGACGCTGTGGATACCGCACAGGAAGCTGGCCAGTACGCGCTTGCGTTGATCCTTCTTGGCGCAACTGAGGATTTCTGCGACCCATCGACTATTATACTCGATCCTCCCCTTTCAGACTCCTCGACGGCTCCCAAGGGCAAGCCTCGCTCCAAGCACACTGCCCTATGGCGGGAGACCGTCCACTCTCTTGCCCAGCTGCCGGGCCTCGACCACTATGAAAGACTCATCTACATATTCCTCAGCGGCAGCGACATCAACCAGAACTTGAGTGAGGCTGGCGATAACTGGGAGGAGGCCCTCCTCCTCTACCTCAACCAGCTATTCCTAACGTCCATCCAGCAGTTTGTTGATTCGGGGTTTGGTGGCCGTAGCCTCGTCGATAACGGTATCGACCTGGCCCAGGAAACAAACTCCTTGGCTCTCAAAGCTAATAACCTGGCCCCTAATAACCTGGCCCCTAATAACCCGGCCCCTAATAACCCGGCCCCTAATAACCCGGCCCCTAATAACCCGGCCCCTAATAACCCGGCTTCTAATAACCTGTCCCATGTTACCCGTGTCCCTGCCGCACCGTCAGTTCAGGCGGCGCTAGACGAAATCCTGCGCCCACTGTGCCCCACCGCAGAAAATAGTCGCCATCCCATCCGCATCGCCTCCGCGGCCATCATGCTAGGCCACGAACTGGCCCTCTTCCTGTCGTTTGCCCTGTCCATCGCGACCGACGGCTCTCACAGCGCCCGCACCGTCCGCATCGTCACCCACCTTGCCCTCATGCACTCCCTCGTCACGGAAAACTCCCCAGGGACCGACCTTGCCGCGTTGATCACCTGGTACAGCTCGCACCTTGCCGACTGCGGCGAAGCACAGGCAGTGCCCATCTACTTGGCGTTCCTCCCGGACCGCGAACAAACGCAGGAGGTCTACGCCCTGTTCCTCGCAACGATAACTGACCCGCAGTTGCGCGCTCAGCAACTCGATCTGGCGCGCCGCGTCGCTACCACTTTGGACTCACTAGATCCGGGTGCGCACAACCTCGAAATGTTGGAGGATACCTTACGGCGCACCGTAGAGAAAGTTATGGACAGTACCGCTTCGCACTATGAACAGAATCCGTTGACGCTGATCGACTTGGACGTGGTAGATGATACCGACTTTAGTCTCTATAGCGCCGTGCATTGGCTCTACGATAGCCGCATGTGCGAAGACGCCATTCTCGCGACGATCAGTGTCGCACGCCGGTTCTTGTTGAGCTTTAGGCCTGCGTCCTTTGTGCGATTCGCCGAGGACTCAAACTGGCGGTCGTTGGTGTCTGAATTCGACTCCTTGCTGGTGTTGAACTCGGTGACTGCAGATCCAGCAGGCTCGCGCGTGTCTGCCGCGGACCGCCAGGAGGTGCTCGAGTATGCTTCGCTCGCTACCGCGTTTGCGGCGTACAAGGAGTGGCAGAACGCCGTGCTGGAGAAGCATCAATACGAACCTAACGAAGAGACCGTGAAAGCAGCCGCAAGGGCAGCCGACGTGATATCGCCATTGGTGTACCGGTGGCTCATACCGAGCTCTGCGCATGACGTACCCGAAATCTACCAAGAATTGCGTGCATCCTACGTGCCCTTCTTCATAATCGAGCTCTTGTCGATATGTCAACATGCGCGACACCAAAGCGCTGTATACGCTGACATGGCCTGGAAAGTGACGGTAGATGCGGCCAACAATAAGGAATACGACTTTTTAGCGTGCATGCTCCGATCGATGAAGCTCCGTGAGTTCTTGCGGAAATGCGCCGAGGTATCGCTCATCCAGTATGCAAAACGTCCCGAAGTTCAAAGTACCGCCATGCCCATTGAATATTAGATTTGGGAAGTGTATAGGAATTGGTTTCGTATCATGGGGTTTCGAGGTGGTGCAGTTACGGCGGTATGGATCTTTAATCAACCAGGACCAGAACCGATAGAGACCCAAAATTGTGAAATAGTGGGAGCAATCGGCTGCGAATCTGATGATTTAGGGTAGCGTTACTGAGTGGGGATGGGGAGTGGCGGAAGTTTTAGGATGAAAAAGAAAGTGTCAATGCAATGCGAGGTCCTTGTTGCAGGTGTTCGGTGTGGTTGGCCAGCGTGTAGAATTCGGGAATCTTGTTCACGTGTTGGTACATCGAGGAAAAGGTAACGGATTTTTATTGCGCGTTCGATCTTAGATTCCCGTAACGACATAGGCAAAACCCACAGCTGCGTTACACCACCGAAGAAGATTCTTCTTCCTCGACAACTTGTCAATACGCATTACAAGCCCATTGAAAAGAGCATACGCTGGTCAATGAGGATGCAATTATACCCTAAGCACATCCTTTGACCAAGGCGGCCAGGTTTGTACAGAAAAATGGGAAACTTATTGCGATCACCCTGAAGCAAAGGACGTGTCTTTTTGAGCTCTAACTGTTTTATGTCAGGCATGCGGACCGTAGCAGGGCGCATTATGAATTCTAGATCGTGACGTTCCTGCCGTCCAAAGCGTGAGATCCCTGTCGTGTAGAGCGCGAAATTTCTGCCGCCTAAATCTTGCATGCCTGCCGCTGAAGAACGCACGATAAATACATGCAGGGTTGTATCAAAACAAGCGACATCTAGGGCAGACAGATATTGCGGCCGGGAACAACAAAGTCCGGCATTCATCGGCAAGCCACACAAAGCACACCGTGCCTCTGGCTTTGGCCAAGGCAATAGATGTTAAATTCCAAATTGATGGTGGATTTTAGCATTCAAATGTAGTATGTTTAAGCGATCAGCTCGACTGAGATGGCTACCGTCATTTTAAGTTGTGTTGCCGTGCTATTATTGGCAAAATATAACGAGTAATTCCACAGCAGCACGCGCAATTTTACCGTGTTTGATAAACATGCGCGGTCTAGTCAACGACTCCAAAATTAGAGATCCACCCGAAGCTGTAATTATAAATTTTACAGCTGCTCGACTGACCACGGCCCTCTGGCAGCTTTGTTTTTTTCAATTGTTTTCTTCAAAAGACTTCAAGGTATCTGCGATTGATTATCAATTGTGCTACCACAAGGACGCTCGATTTTATCTCGAAATGTTACGTATTCTGCAGAACCATTCAATCTTGCCGTCAACACGGATTTGTAAAATAATCTAAATCGAGGTACGCTTGAAATAGACGACTGCAAAAATGATCCGCATTACAATCAAGTGAAGGTATTTAGATAGTAAGGTTTCGTTACCCTTTCCACTGCTTTTATAAATCGCAATCAATAGATTCACATTTCATGATGTTGTCTTCAAATCTCTTTATTTCGATGCTCCTCTCGACAAGCATTGTCGTCGGTGCAGTTCTTCGGAATACTCGTGCTGATGTAGGCGTGGAGGAGAAAGCCGAGTCCTTGTCTACTGAATCCAAAGATCGCGAGGGTGAGCTCAATAACAAGGACGGGGAACTCAAGAAGCTGAGTAGCCCCGAGCATTCCCTGGGAGAGGGACGACCTCACGCTCCCCGGCAGCGTGGATATCAAGCACCAATCGCATGCGATCTTGTAGCAACCGTTGGGGTTGGCTATACTCAAGTTGAAGACACATGCACCGGAGAAAAGACTCGATTCGGGGCTATTATTCCGTGGCAGCAAGCGCAAGCGCAAAGAGCACGTGATAAATAAATAAATATCTGATTATACGGAGAAATAAATACATTGCGTAATGGGACTTCATGTGTAGTCCCCGCGTGCCCTTAGTAGCTCATGATTCATCAACTTTTTGATGAAACGATCGTGTTGCAAGGCAGCATTAGTTCTTGAGCGCGATTGGGGTCGATGGACGAATAGCGAGATTGCAAGCGTATTCTGTTGTTGGCGTGTGAAAAGTTTCTGTCGAATATTTTTACTAGAATCTGCGATAAAAGTTCCTTGGGACCTGTCGCACTACGGTATTCTCAATAGATAAGTACAGGTGTTAGTTTCCAGAATATAGACAGAGGGATATGTAATATCTACAGCTGACGGTCCCACCTTCTTCTTGTTCGCTCTCTTAATCTTTCCTAGTTTCTTGTTGTTACCTGAGGCTGCCCCGGGGCTTTTACCAGCATCTGTGCTAGCATTGGAATGAGGACCTTGCAGCTGGTCCTCACCGACGAGCGGAGTGTCCACTGGTGTCATGGCATTAAGATATTTAGACTTGGCAATCCTGGTCGGGTAACCAACCTGGGATGCGGCGATCTTCCAGATCCTTCTAAGAGAGATCTCATCCACAGAGTCGTTGCCGTTTCTCTCCTCGTCCAAGTAGACTTCGGAGAGTGCCCTGTAGAAGAAGTCATCAATGCGTTTTTTCTGAGCCCAATCAATAAGTTCGTAAATCAGCGTAGGATCCCTCTCAATCCGAGTCATGAACCTCTGCAACTCTTGATCAACATAGGCGTTAAGGGCGGCTCTCATGACCATCTTATATTCTTCCACACCAGCTTCAAGCGCTAAAAATTTGATATGCACCATCCTTGCGAAGTAAGACCTGAAGACATCACGCATGTCATTGTGCACGAGCTCATACATCCTCAGGAAGACGTTCCAAGCAGAAGTGAAGGACCCATCTGCCCTCGATGCCCCCGCTTGGTTGAGTTTCAAGCAAAGCTGGTTTTCGAGAAGCCTTGCGACGACACCGATATGGTCACCGACCAAAATCACTTGCAGCCACTGCACACGGCGGCCGGAGAACTCGAAACTCTTATAGTTGGCATTTCTCCAAATTAAGCAAAGCTGTGGGTAATCCAGTTCCAAAGCATCAAACATGTCGAACCACATTCCAACTGAGAGTCTGTTTAAGCGACCAATAACTTTAGCCTTTCCCTCAACAAACGAGCCAAAGTCTTCAACCATTGCATCGATCTGCCATTCCTTGTTGACGTCGGGCAGATCGGGACCAACTTGTCTTTTAAGAAAATCCAAATCAGAAGGTGCTAACATCTTCCCTCTTATGAGCTTGCTCAGCTCCGCATCAAGTGGTTCACGGTCATTTAACCCTAATTTCACTTTGATTTTGTCCATCTCAAGTTTTAACTTTTTGATGTCTGCTTTCATGGTAGCATGCAGTGCTTTCATGGTAGCATGCAGTGCTTTCATGGTAGCATGCAGTGCTTCCAAGGTAGCATGCAGCTTGACTAAGGTTTGCATCTGTAACTTGAGTGCCTCAAGGTCAGACGCGAGTTTATCTGGTGTATTCGACATGATGCGGCGTGAGCGTAGTCAACGATCAGTTTGACTTCTAACCTGTTCTCTTGTGAAAAGTTTTTGGTGGTAAACTAAACTATGTCGACGGAAGTTTCTAATCACGTGTGGTGTGGATGTGAGGAGTTTCATCCCAGAGGGTTTCTGCAACAGGGTAAGTGGCTGGCAGGACCAGTTGTGGGGTAGGTGTATATAAGAGGGGATTCGCAAGTGTGTGAGCGGATTTCTCCTGACGCTCTTCTGATTTGGATTTGATTCTCTTACACTAATCTGTACTCCAAGTGATCGACCTCTCCCCGATCACTCAGATTATCCCGTAAGATCCGTAACAACTACTGCCAGACCCTAGACCAAATTAGATGACCTGTTTTAGCTGCCAACAAAAGTTCTTTCCAGATATTCCCACTAGAATCTGAGCTGAGAGCTCTAAGGGAGTTGTAGCACTACGGTATTCTTAATGGATAAGATATAGGTGTTATAACCCAGAATATAGACAGACAGACATGGAATATCCATATTAGATGGTCATTCCTCAAGAATTGCCCCGATGCGGCGGGAGAGAATTCTTCAAACCGTCAGGTCCGGTTAGCAAGTGACCAGCAGATCTGATTTCTTAGAGTCACCTGCAAGTGACTTGAAGCGAACACCTGTTACCAAAAACTGCTTAGAAATGCGAAATAAAGTCGTAATACAGTAGGGGTAAACGTATGGCGCCGTCATCAAATATACCCATAAAGATGTCATGAGACGTCTAAACTGTTGTGTATTTTGATGTTTCTTCTAAAATTCATAGATCCATATTTTTGAAACATTAAGCAAAAACCCCCCAAACTTCAAAAAATAGCACTTACAACCTCAGGGATTGGCACAACCAGTATGTTTTTTTCTCAGTAAGAAAACAATCATCATCATCATGTTCTTCACAAGAAGTGAATATGCATGGTCCTTGTCGAATCCTGAGGGTACACTCAAGCGCGAGCGAAGAGTGCTGCAGATTCCAAGAAAAAAGTTTTGCAGCCAAATTTAGACCCTTCCTGTTTTCTGATACAGGTTGGCAAAGAAGTGCTAATGCAAGAAAATATGAACGCGACTCCAATGCTGCATATCTTATTTCCAAGAAGAACATACCTCTCACTTCGATATGTTAATACGTCAAGACAAAAGTCGTTCGGACAATTTACTGATCTGACTGGGCAATATCAGAACGGAATATATCAGTTGGCGTATGCTCTCGGTACTTTTTTTACCTCCAATTCTACATCAGATCATAATTGCATCAGCCACGCATGGCTGCCTGTCTGTTTGCCACAAAGTTCAAACGAACATGCCAAAAATTTGTGATCAGTCAATCACTGATGTAGATGTTTCACACGGAACTAAGCGCATCGATGCATCTTACACGAGAAGCTGGTATTCGATCTTGCTAGAATTTACAAGAACAGCACGCCTATGTGTTTTCAGGTGCTTCAGCCAAAAATGACTTCGTTTGGACATAGAGTCTATTACAGTTCCTGTCGGCGGGTAGGAAACTATTCACTCGGCACTTATTCACACCCCATCATGTAGGATTTGACAACTTATTTTCAAGATCTGTGATTTGAAATAAGTGGTATCCTGCATTGCGGCTCAAACTTGCAAGTTGCTATGAAACTTGACGATAGGAAGTGGCGGAACCGGGTGCGGCACTCAAAGAGCCACTGGGGAAACACGCGATAGAGTTTTGGTAGCCACATGAAATCAAATTTTGGTGGCCATTTGCGATGGACTACGGCAGCAGCTTGCGAGAACATGAAATCAGATTAGAAATGCAATTTAACGATGGAAAATGTTTCAAGGTAGGCAAAAGAATAAAAAAGCGTTGCTAATTGTAAAACTCAATGGCGTCGCTTAGCTGAGAAGTGGCGACAATTTTGTTTCACCCATGATGGCCTCTCTATCAAGCTTCCAAGCAATACGATACGCATGCTTCAAGCAGGATGTGTGTAGATGCGTGTTACTAGATAGAGTTTTCTGGCCAAGCCAACAAATAGACTTGGAGAGAGGCCAAGTAGCGACAATGTTCCATAAAAATCGAAAGCCATCAATTTACTCAATATCAATACGTTTCGAAGTTCTTGTACGCATATTCTTGTACTTGAGTGATTAGCAGCTATTGTAGAGAGTGTATAAAACAGCACGAGTCGCTCCAAAATGTCATCAAGCCATATTCGCAAAAGATGAAAACGTTCTTGATTGTTCTTGCTTCCTGTCTTGTTGCTTCGGCGCAAGTTCAACTCACTGACTACGAAGCACTCGAGAAATTTGAAAGCAATTTCTCAGAACCGAGCTTCCTCGGTCTGCTTCTGGGACCAAACCTGGACCTGTCTGCTTTGTTAAAAGAGGCAATTAGGTTGCAAAATGCTGCTGACGAGATGCGTCACTTCGCTATCAAATTGTACAAGCCAGGAGTTGCAATAGCACCTTCTGTTGGCGCAAGGCTTTTGAAGATGGCACAAGTGGCATTTATCTGCCCCACGCTGATCGAGAGCAAGGTGTTTGTGCCACAGTGGGCAAAGTGGTGGAGCGAATGGAATGACTCAGTCCCTTTTGACACTCGTCTGGATGCGGACCGCTTTATTGCGTATGTTCTCTCAAGACTGCATCATCGAATCTTTGGATCTGAGCATGTTCTTGAATTTGAAGAGCGGCTAGACCAGCAGTATCAGAAAGTTATATCAAGTCTGGATTACGGTTGTGCGACATACACTTCGCCCGCGGAGCTTGAAATGTCGAGCACAACCGTTGAAGAGTCTCCCACACCCGTGCTCAGTATTTATTTGGTGTAGCCCACTCGTATTACGGAAAGCAGCGCGGCTGGTGTTGGCAAGAATATTTTGAATACGTTTCAAGAGTGAAATTTAGTGATTATTGATGATTGCGAGATGAGGGTACATGTTTCGTCTCCTGTTCCAGTAGACAGCAGATGTTGGAAGTGACACAGATTTGGTGGACATGCTTATCACTTGCGTTCGCAGACCCTATTTCAGGTATAGGTAGATATGAGAGAACTATCTCGCATCACTGCGATCCGCATGCAAGCGCTTATCGCTGCAATCGCCAAAAAAAGCTCAAGGTCTGCAAACCGTGTTTCATGCATGACTACACTGATCTTGCATCCTTTTCGACAATAGAGGGGTCAATTACGGAAATTTTCACTAAAACCTTGACAAACTTGACAGGTCACTTCAACATTTACTTCATCGAAAACGACAATCAGTGAGTTCCATCATGATCAAAGAGTAATCCCATAGTCAGCTCCATCCGAGGAGCAATAAGCGTCAAAAAGTGAAGGAAAAATGCCCATCAAGACGCCTCAAGAGCATTCTTCTTATGATGCATAATTGTCTCAATTGTCAATCACACAACATGTAGATGGACCGCCTCGCAATATGAAAAGGCGTACAGAATTAGGATCAAAATAGAATAGCCAAAGCCGATTGCAGTTTTACACACGCTTGAGCCCACTCTGAATTAACGCAGAATGCAGGCGAATCCCTACTCTAGTTCAACAATGCAGCCTTTTCATACAACAAGTCGACGACGCTGGACAAGTTTTTGATCAATTCCAACGACAGATCGTAGGCTGCGTCCTGTTGTGGCTCATCATAGATAATGAGCCAACCGTTGCCCTGGTCCAACACGCCGTAAAAGACCTTGTCCAAAATCATTTGCGACAACTTTCCCTCCACTTGCAGCAAATTCAAGCCTATTGTCTTTGAGATGTAGGACAACTCCACGCACGAGTACGACTCGATAATCTTGAGCAAGTTCTGCTGCAACAACTTGTCGTACAAGGCGTTGAAGTGGCTTTTGATAATGGGATCCGACTTGAGCTCCTCCGTGTACTGGAGCAACGACTTTTCGAAATCCTTGAGCGATCTATTGGCGTAGGCAGTTGCGATGGACTTCATGGCGTCAACGTCGCGAGACTGATACTTTAAAACAGTCTTATTTGCCAAGAGATGGTTGACGTCAGTGATCAAGTTCAACATGATCTTGGACAATAACATGTACTTCAAGGCGGTGACGACGCGGGGATCATCGTGAGAGTTGAAGCCTTCGAACGATTCGTAAAAGTAAGAGAAGGCAGTTTGATAGTCCTTATCCTCCGCGTTCAAAATGCCGCTTTGGCAGTCCAACTCTGCCTGCAACAAGGTGGGGCAGTAGATGGAGTTTGCCGATGTGCGCGCGCAGGTGAGAGCCGCGCGAGACTTTGGGATGTTTCGGAGGGCATGGTAGACTTTCGATTCCAATAGCTGGACTTCGACAAGGGAAGACTTGTCGTCCAACTTTTTGTATTCGTGCAACAAGTCGGTGATAATTTTGATGGAATCATTAAAGAGGCCCTTTTTATAGTATAACAGCAGCAAAGTCAATTGCAAGGATTGGCGCAAAAACGATAATTTAGTGTCGATTGCCCACTGGATGCTCTCCGAGGTGGCGTCGATCTGAATCTGCAAGGCGTCGGGGATGGTGTCAAAGTTGTCGATCAAGGACTTGACAATCTTTGCGGTCTTTGATTTGGCGAAGGCACCCAAGATGCTGCGGGAATCGCTGATGAGGGCCTTGAGGGCGAGGGGGTTGTTGAGCTTCACATATAATTTTCCGAGCTCGACGATGGCAGAATCCTTATCCTGCAAGGACGACTGTCCCAGAGAAGCCGGATCAATAATCAGCTTGTAGATGGCTTCCGCTTTGGGATAGTCATTTGCAGAAGCAGCAGCACGCGCAGTTTGCAAAAGTGACTCCGAGGTCATATCTTGGAAGGTCGTTACTCTGGTCACTGTTAATTTCGCCGCCGCTTGCAAGTTGGAGACAGCGTATCACGTGACCAGGGTAAAGACAGTAAGTAATTGAGCACTTTGAAGTGTGTATCACCAGGGGAGTGATCTGGGTAAGGGCAATGAGTGGATACGCTGACGATGGTTAGGTGGGTACAGTGTCGTTCTAGCCTTTTTATTTTCATGTGCGCACCGTAATTCGCAAGCATTCTAGAAAGCGCCTGTAAAATTTGTTCGCTAGCGGCTTGGCACAAGTGACCTAATGGTCTCCAGAGGGCTCAAGTCTTATGGCCTGCTACGGCCATGCTACATCTACCGTCAGAGTGCCGCTCGCTGCGTATTCAAACCAGCGTGTGCTTTCCAATGGGGCCACTTCTCTCAATTGAGGCACTCTTCCCAATCTTCTGAGTCTCATCACCAGGGTAAACGACATCCTGCCCACAACGACAGTCCATGGTGGGCGCGTGCCAATCTGTTTATAAATAGCGACAAGGGAAAACAGGGAATGAAGCTATACTGGGCTGGCGCGACTCTCGCGCTCGGCGTATGCTTCTTCTACTATATGCGTGACCGCTACCACGAAGACATTCAAATCAATAACATTCAAAACAAGTTTTCGGTCGATCCTTCGAGTCTTTCCGAGTATGAAAACCTCATCCTCAAAAAGGTCAACAATGAGCCTTTGCGTACCAGAGAGCTCAACAAGTTTAGAATGTATCAGATGATGCGGAAGGAGTATCGCCGCAAACACTTGCTCGATAAATCTGCCGTCTTCAATCCGTCGCCACAGGAATTGGAGGAGTGGTACCAGAAACAGGTGCGTATAAGCTCGGAGCCTGCTCCTGTGCTAAACCAGCCCATTCTCAGTGGCGAATCTGCCCCGCAAGCAGAGGCAGAACACGGCGCCATTGCAATTGACGACTTGGAAACAATACATACCAACGCTACTCGTCCCAGTATCGTCCCCGCCCAAGACACGACCAAATTCTATGAGGAGAAGGCGGCAGAGTACGACGACGAGGTCAAATGGGAAGAACGCGGAATGTTTATGGGCTCCAAGCGCAAATGGCTAGCCAGGCAGATGCGCGGAGACGTCTTGGAAGTGGCGTGCGGCACGGGCCGCAACGTCCCGTACTTTCAACCCGATCTTGTAAAGTCCATGACCTTCCTCGACGTCTCCCGCAACATGGTCGAAATATGCCTGGAAAAATTTAGAGCCGCGTTTCCTAATTTCAGCAATGTCGCCTTCACCGTTGGCCGCGCCGAGGACTTGGCTTCGCTCGCGGCCTCGACGGGCGCAGACACGTTCAAGTACGACACCATTGTGGAGAGCTTTGGTCTCTGCGCGCACGCCGACCCTGTGAAGGCGTTGCAGAACATGGAAAGCATGCTCAAGCCCGGCGGCCGCATAGTGCTTATGGAGCATGGCCGCTCAACGTACGACTTTCTCAACAAGTACATGGACGAGCGCAGCGAGCGGCGAATGAAAACGTGGGCCTGCCGCTGGAACTTGGACATTGGCGAGTTGGTCGATGATGCGGGTCTCGACGTGGTCTACGAAAGGAGAGCGCATTTGGGGACTACGTGGCTCCTAGTGTGTAAGCGGCCACAGGATCCATACAGAATAGAAGAGAAACTGTTTTTGGATAAGCTCTTTGGGAGGCAGCCGAAACTGGTTAGCGCTGGCAAGAGGTGATCTTGTAAAGAGGGAGACGTGGCTGTACAGCACTGGCAAGAGGTGATGAGGTTGCTAGTGCATAACACTGATCCGATGCAGCTCTGAATAATGTAATTCACCGTGCCATCAGCTCCTTGGAGTGGAAGTTTACATGTACATAATATAAATAAGCTACGTAGATAGACTTGCGCAATTCGAAAGCGTCCGAGAAGTGAGTTGGATCACGTAGTTGTGCGGGACAGTACTGACTTGGAAGCAACGTGTGTGAGTTGAACCCAACACTCGGAGCTGACAATTGCTCGAATATGTTTGTTTTCCAAACGAGCTGAAAGACTTTGAGGCAAGAGCAGAATAAGCAGAGTGACACTAAAGAAATTGAGTAAAGAAGACCACTCTCGGGCGAAAAGATGAGTCAGATTCCGCTTCAAGGCGGAAGCCGAGGTGGATGTATGCTTTGACGACTCCACGCCAGCATTTGGGGTGAAGTAAGAATGCCTGATTTGAGGTCAGAACCGAGGTGAAGCATCAATGCTGATGAGGCCGATGTGTAAGGGAGGCCAAAAGCGTTGATTATCACTCTTAAGGATGTAACAATTGATAATCACTTTGAAGGATACAATATTCAAATCACTCTGAGGAATAAAGGTTTGGTCATTATCTTCTGAGAAAGGATATATAATGATTGATAATCGGTGTTCGAGAGGAGTTAATGATTGATAATCAGTAGTCGAGAGGAGTTAATGATTGATGATCAGTAGTCGAGAGTGGATATAATGATTGACAATCGGTATTCAAAAGAGGATCTAATGATTGACCATAACTCTTTGAGAGGGGGACAGGCGAGTGGTACTGAGACCACAGCACAGAAGTTAGCTTGATCGGTCAAGTGGTATAACGAAAACGAGCGACGTCGACGAGCTCCAGGTGAGGGGAGAGTCAAAAGCTAGAGGTGGGTTATGATGAGTATCACCGAGCATATGTGAAATGGGTGTTGTCAGTGAGCTCCGGAGTGGGGTGAATGTACTTGAAAGGACTAACACACCAAAAGAGATCCAAATCGTAAAATTGCCGCTATTGAGCAGTTAGTACGAGACTCAGTAAAACAAGAAGCACGGCAGGCTAGCAAGTAGGAGACAACTTGTTCGATCAAAGTGGATTTCACGTGTAGAGAAGACAACAACTTTTCAAGAGAGGCGACACAGGGGGCGAGCGAGACAACGAGAATGCAGCAGTGTCGCGGCAGCACAGCTCGCAATGTACGTGGGACCACACACACACTATAGGTAAACGCTAGTATCCAGGGACGAGTCCGATGCCAAGGCGGTGATGGCATCGGCTTCTTGAGTCTTGGCAGAGTCGCCGAGGAGGCCGCGCGCATGCAACACGTCTACTACCGCCAAAGCGCGGCGCGTCTGGTTGTAGATGACCTGCTTGTTGTCCTGGAGGCACAGGCGGTAGAGGGCGATATCGGCCGCGCTGTGGGCCGCGACATCAATCTCCGCTTGTAGCTGGCGGTTGGTGTCGGAAAGACGGGCCACCGAGTTAGCCAACTGGCGCTTTAGGGAAAGTAGGTTCTCGTGGGAGAGATCGGCGATGGCCGTGAGAAAGTCGTCGTGCAGAATGGGACTCGAGAGGGGCATTGGGATCTGATGGATCAAGCGCGTTGAGGGATCGGCGAAAAAAGGTGCTGCACCTCATCGATAGCGGAAATGTGGAGGAGCGTGCAATGTAGGAGGACGACACAATGGAGATGGTGCGGACTGCTATCGCGGAGGGTGGCAAACTACGAAAGCGTGGCACGGCTATCTACGCATGCCATCGATGCACAGCCGGTTCTTGAACGGATCAGCCAGATCCCGAAAGTGCATCCCGTTCTCTTGCAGCGGGCACAACACCTTGAAAGCACGGTGGAGGCGGACGGGGACAACGTCATCTTCGATCCTGTAAAGCAGGTCCAGGCCGGGCGCAACGCGGCGATCGTCGAGAACTATAGGGCGTACATGCAAGAGGAATCCGCTCTCGGCGAGCTCGCAGAATTGATACGCGAGTACAGCACGGGCGACGAGGAGATGCTACAGGAAGCCGTGGCGGAGGCGGAGCAGGCCGCGACGCAGCTAGAGCAGACGGTGCGCAAACTACAGGCCCGTCTTCTCCCGCCGTCGCCGTACGACGAGCACCCGGCGATCCTCGAGCTCCGGCCCGGGGTCGGCGGCAGCGAGGCGGCGCTATTCTGCCACGACTTGGTGAACATGTACATAAACTACGCGGGTGTGCGGCGGTGGAAGGCCACGATAGTGCTGCAGAGCACCAACAGCTCCGGGCACCTCAACGAGGCGATCCTCAGCATCGACAGCGCGGGTGCGTACCGGGAGATGCGGCACGAGAGCGGCGTGCACCGGGTGCAGCGGGTGCCCGCGACCGAGAGCAAGGGGCGGACACACACGCTGACGGCCGCGGTGGTGGTGCTTCCCAAGATGTCGCTGGGGACGGAGCAGTCGCTATTGGAGGACGAGCGGACGTTTGCGCCTGGGGAGGTGCGGATCGACACGATGCGGGCCGGGGGCAAAGGGGGCCAGCACGTGAACACGACGGACTCTGCGGTGCGGCTTGTGCACCTTCCCACGGGGATCACGGTGATGCAGCAGGACGAGCGGTCGCAGCCGAAAAACAAGGCCAAGGCGTTCAGCATATTGCGAGCGCGGCTCGCGGCGCGGGAGCACGAAGCGCACGTGCGGGAGCAGCGGCAGATGCGGCGGGAGCAGGTGACGACGACGGACCGGCTGGACAAGATCCGGACGTACAACTACGCGCAGAACCGGGTGACGGACCATCGGTGCCAGTACCTGATGCACGACCTCGCGGGGTGCTTGCGCGGGGAGAAGCTTCGGGAGGTGATTGAGCAGATGGAGCAGCACGATATGGCGATCCGGTTGGCTCAGTTGGGGGGTGGAGAGGAAAAGTGAGGAAAAGTGAGGAATAGCAGAGGAATAGTAGAGGGACAGGAATACTAGAGGGACAGGAATAGTAGAGGAGAAGAGGAATAGTAGAGAAGAGGAATAGTAGAGGAGAGAAATAGTAGAGGAGAAGAGGAATAGTAGAGAAGAGGAATAGTAGAGGGACAGGAATACTAGAGGGACAGGAATAGTAGAGGAGAAGAGGAATAGTAGAGAAGAGGAATAGTAGATGAAGGACAGGAATAGTAGAGGAGAAGGGAATAGTATAGGGAGAAGGGTTTAGTAGGAGAGAAGGGGAATACTAGAGGAGAAGAGGAATACTAGAGGAAGGATATGTGAGGAATACTAGAGGGAACAGGGACAGGGTGCACGGGCACGGTTGAGGAAGCGGTTGGTCAGCGTTGCAACTGTAACGCCGTAGC
>JAKTSS010000206.1:0-21785 GCA_030580355.1 Debaryomycetaceae sp. yHKB357 | reverse complement strand
ATATGAATGACCCTGGGCCACGAACACGTAAGCCAGGATATGAATGACTCTAGACCACGACTTACGCAAGAGCCATGATATGAATGACCCTGGACCACGACTAACACAAGAGTATATGAACAACTCTGGACCACGAACACATAAGCCATGATATGAACGACCCTGGACCACGAACACATAAGCCAGGATATGAATGACCCTGGGCCACGAACACGTAAGCCAGGATATGAATGACTCTAGACCACGACCTACGCCAGAGCCATCATTTACATGACCCTGCACCCCGACCAACAACAAAGCCATAAGAAGAACAACTCTGGACCACGAACGCATAAGCTAGGATATGAACAACTCTGAACCACGAACGCAAGAGCCATGATATAAATGACTCTGGACCACGACTAACACAAGAGTTATAATATGAACAACTCTGGACCACGAACACATAAGCCATGATATGAACGACCCTGGACCACGAACACATAAGCTACGATATGAATGACCCTGGACAACGAACACATAAGCTACGATATGAATGACCCTGACCACGAACACATAAACCATGGTATAAACGACCCTGGACCACGACTAACGCAATAGCCAGGATATGAATGACTCTGGGAGCAATGCTGTAATGATCGAATATATTCGCGCGCCTGTGCCGCAGTAGACAATCGACAGATTGCGCTTTGGCGAGTATACGAGATCGAACAATAGGCGGTACAACTGCACCAAGTTGGTGCCGCCGCTGTTTCTGCGGATCGGACTGTACTTGAACAAGGAGTGTGAGAACGCCTCGCCATACGTGTCGCGCATCTGCGGGCTCCAGCCCCGGATCTGGCTGGAAACGGCCGTGGCCACTCGCGCGGGCGACGACGACTGGCTGGAGATGCGCACATTCCCGAGTTTGATTTGCGTCACCAGCAACGGCCTGAGCTCGCGACCTAGTATGGTGAAGAGCGACTGGACCGACCGCTGGAAGACCACTTCCGGGGCTCTGAACGGCGCATTCAAGTCGCTGAGAATACTGGAACATAGAAGTATCGTCTTGCTGCGGTGGTGGCGGATCAAGCCCACGAGGCCCTTGCTCATTATACTGGCAAAAAGATTTATTCGGCTGGAAACACGCGTCCATGTCTGGGGGGAGATCGTCTCGATCGGGCCGATGGGGAAATAAAGACTGGGGGCAAACACGACGCCTACAAGCTCCAAACGATGGGGTGATGCACCTGCAAAGGGGATAACAGGCAGGTCCAAGAATCTGCGGTAGTTTTGCAATGCCGTTTCAATCTTGGTGTCACTGTTATCGTCGCTGATGGCGAGATTGAGGTACTGTATTTCGTCCGTCACCGGGTTTGCTTCGATATAGTTTTCGTCGGCAGAGTCGAGTAAGGTCAAGTACACGATCAAGCCTCTTCTCTCAAAGTCCAATGCGATGAGCCGCGTTAGCGGTTCTGTGGGAGACCCCACGATCAAGACGACGTTAGTTCTGGCGCCATTAGCGAGCTTTGGGGCGCGTCGTTTGCGTGTGCGGGCTGGCGCGTAGTATGCAGTGCCCACCGAGATGCCCACGGTGAGGATGGAAGCGGCCGCAATGGCGTGACGCCGATCTAGTGCGGGCCAAGTGGACGAGGTTTGAGAAGGCGGAGCGCTGTTGGCGCCGAGCGTGCTGGCTACCCTGCCGTATAGATCGGAGGTCAAGACATTCTGGTGATACGACGCAAGTGCTTGTCGGCCGAAATCGTAATAGTACTGGATCGTCTCCAATGTGGCCTGAACAGGCTCGGCAACCATTTTTCAGGAAGCAATTAACAATTGCGCCTTCTTAGCAATTGGCTCCGGGAGGAAAAATAGGGTGGGCCGGAGATACTGAGGTTGTATGCAGGCAGATCTTGCGTGCGGTGAGATAGTGGACACACCGGCCTCCGATCTACCGCGTCGTGGACGCGGAGATGGGTACGTGATCCGACATGCATACTCGGTGTGTTTCAGGAACTACCGGCCCTGCCCGTTTGCTTTTCGTGAATTTTAATGCCGACGCTTTCCCGGCGCAACGCTTGCGATTTGCGCCGTGAAGATTATTACACGCTGCGCTGCAACTCGTATTTGTTGCGTCATGGTGAGAAGCGCAATTTCATGTGTGCGAATGTCACTAGAAAGATGGGGTCTGGTTGCTGCCGCGCCAACACACCCTGTTGCCGCAAGGTATTGGCTCCCGTTTGATGGAGTAACTCGTAATTACACATTAAATTACACTCTCGTCGTGCTGACCACACTTTTTACTGCTAACCACATTTCCACAGCTAACCACACTGAAACATGCATGTCCCGATTCTGCACTCTTATCTGATTGAATAGCGGAACCCTGAAACAAGGTCAGGTACCGCCGCGGCCTCGTCAGCATGGTGCATTATTTTCCGACTATTGCGCTCGAAATCGTGCTTGTCACAAAGTGACTCAATCTATTCCGAACTGAGAGCGCATCTTTAGTGCGCTGCGGGAACCGCACATCACCTTACGCTTGTTGCGCTCGGCGTAATACGAGTTTCGGATTAGTGCGTTATTACAGACCTGATATTTTGCCATGCTAATATTTTACGTCTAGTATTTTACCCTAGTATTTTACCCTAGTATTTTACCACCAATATTTTGCTCTAGTATCCACCACCCTAATATTTTACTAGATGCACCTTGGTCTGCACGATCCGGTTATCCGCATACTCTCCCAAGTGGCGCTCACGAGCGTCCGGGTCACCCGACTCGCATGTGGCCCCGCTCGAGAACATTTTGCCAATGGCGTATGGCATATTCGGGCTCGGGCTGTGGGCGTGCACCAGCACCGCCGTCGCCGCCTGCGAAAAGTCGGACGCGGCGCTCTTTTCCGAGGCGTACTTGTTCAATTTCCACGGAAGAAACGAGTATTCCGTCGTCAGCAGTTGCGGCGCCGACCCCGGCGCCGACATTTCGGAGCTGGTGCGGAGAATGATGTTGGAGTTGTTTACGCGGGGCTTGTTGTTGGCGGCCATGGACCACATGCACGATAGCGGCAAGCTGAGCACCACAAGAATGTTGGCGACCTCGCTGAGGATCGCGCGCGGCTTGCTCACCGCGTAGTTGAAGATGACGAGAATGGCGGGCACGATCATGGTCTGCGTGCCCATAATAACCAAGATGTGGTAGCTGTCAAACTGTTTCAATCCAAGGTACCTGCGCGTGCGGATCGCCGAGATCAACTTCAACACCAACACGGCCGACATGAGGTTGACGGACACGGAGAAGAGGATGTTGGGCACGTTGCTGATCCAGTTTTGGTTGGTGTTCTGCGACTGGTCAAAGTACCCGAGCTTGACCAAGGCGTGCGAGTCGCGGGTCGCGTGCACGGCCGAGTGGATAAACATGGCCACCGTGGCGAGGGCCAATGCCAGCATGAGCCCGGCCAAGACGCGGCCCCATTGCCGCACTTCGGGCGACCTGAACACGGTAACGGTTTGGAACACGAGTATGGACTCGATGCAGGCGATCGAAATTACCCTAAAGACGTTACCCGCGACGGTTATCTGAAAAGCCAGGTAGAACGAGGGCAACACTCTTCCCGTGAAGATGACGCTGGGGCTCGCGAGCGGGCCGAGAAAGTACGATAGCAAGAGCGCCATTCTTATGATCATGCTGAGTAAGGTAGCTTGGTTGAGCCAGAACATTGGGGTCTTTTTGCGCGACTGGTAAAAGAAGACAAACGTCAATGCCATGATGCCGCACGCGCCAATGCCCATTCCGTAGATGATGACGAGCTTGAGGTTCTGGAGGGCAAAGTCGTCGATAGCGCCAAAGGGGAGTTCGGCCGGTGCCCCGTCGGCGCGGACAAACAGGACCGGCACGGCGCTCGGTATGTACGTTTGATTATCGGCCATTCTGTGTCGGACTAGAACGGTAGCAGCGCTGTTTCCTTATGCTTTATAGAGGGGCCAGACAAGTTGCGCGGCATATTTTGAAACAAGCAGAGGCGATGAGGTCGGGTTACGAGTGAGTTGCCCGATTAGGCCTTGACAAGGGTTTCCAGTCGGGGGATAATATCGGCGCTAGTTTTGCGGCGATCAATGCCGAGAGGATGGATCGTGGT
Source organism: Debaryomycetaceae sp. yHKB357 (assembly GCA_030580355.1). Taxonomy (NCBI): domain Eukaryota; kingdom Fungi; phylum Ascomycota; class Pichiomycetes; order Serinales; family Debaryomycetaceae; species Debaryomycetaceae sp. yHKB357. Next base: position 17,668 of record JAKTSS010000206.1, on the reverse strand, counting down.
CGGTGAGATACTAGGCGATACGCGTCTTGCAATGTGCATTGGCGGGCCGGGGTGCAATCAAGGTTTAACCACTTTTTCGCAGCCAATTAGTATTAAACAAGGTTCAAACACTTTTTCGCAGCCAATTAGTATTAAACAAGGTTCAAACACTTTTTCGCAGCCAATTAGTATTCTGTAGCTCTAGAATAGGTCAGAAAATTGACGCAATGGCAATTGAGTGGATATAAAGTCGTCACTCGTCAGGTCGGTTGCCTACCAAATCAGTCTCCATCGGGTGAATCGCTCAACATGACCATCTAGTTATGAGGGGCCGAGATGTGGGGGTTTTATGAGTATAGAAAAAATCAATTTTCGCAGTCACTTGGAAGTCAACGTAGTGGAAGTTAAACCCAAATGAGAACATCAAATGCATTATCAGTGGGCCCATCAGTATGTCAGCGGAGCCGTAGGAGAGAACAAAGCTGAATAACCATTTTACACCCGAATTAAAAGGTTCATGACTTGAAACGTTTACATTCATGACTGGAACTACTTGTAAAGGATATTCTCGGGTCGACCTGTCATGTTGATGATAATACAAACGAACTAGTTCCGGACCGATGCCGCTAATTTGTGCTTGTGAAATCCACAAGGCGGACGAGACGGAAAATGAACTATTGTATGAAACACTTCCTAAGTTTTGCGAAATCGGGCGTTTTTCACAAAATGTGAAACAATTTTCAATCCCAACAGTCTCGAAACAAGTCTCTGACAATAATATCGGGTCAATTGCCATTGGGATTACTGGTCTACTAGGGATGGAGCTTGGCAGAATACCAAGGGTACATGTCTAAGGACTTTTATACATTCGACATGGAAATCGCCGGGGATAGTCAATCAGTTTACGAAGCGAGATGGGAAGGCGTTTAGGAAATACGAACAATCACTTTTGTGGATTTCGAAATTGTGCCAAGGCGGGCGGGTAAGGGATGATTTTTCTCTTGTTCGATACAACAAAGCGGTTTGTGTAATCTGCAAGCTGCACGGCGAAAAACAGGATTCTGTCGATCAGATAAATCACCAATGTCGCATAGGGTGCTGCCACTAGCTGGGTGTTGTTAGGCGGTGTTGCCACAGCAACGCTAGCGCAAATCAGGGCGGGTGGCAACACCGTAGCGAAACGAATAGTGCACACGGTCGATTCGCCACCGTAATTGCCGTGCAGTGCGAACTGTGGTGTGGGAAGCAATATCGAGCAACATCGCCTCCACGCTGCGGGTGGGCCCTGCGAGATACGCGGGAAACGGGAAGCGATGGGAGTTCCCCCGAGAAACAATACCCTCGGCAAAAGTGCATGGTCTAGAACCGGTATTCGGCGTGGGGAAAAGAGAGTGCATATTGCTATTTTTTTTTTCGAAAAATGCATACAGTTACAACTGTGGGAGGCAGCAGCAGAAATAAACTCGTGATTCAGGAGCAATTAGAGTGATCAGATTCAGGAGCAAGAAAATAAAACCGGGGCCTACAGCGTCACCATGCGTCACTGCGCCTGTACACACGGAAGGAGGGCAGTCGAGCGCTGTTGGATCTGCGCGGGTGGCAATCGGGTCGTCAAGCGGAAACGGTTTCCGGGAATCTAGCAGCGTTGGTGGAGATAACACAGCTCGGCAGAAGGAAACTAGAGGAGACAGTCTTGGCGTTCCGAAAAGTGATCAATTAGGATGATGATTGGAGGGATTTTTTTTAACTGATAGTCTACGCCTATTTTTTTTAACTGAGACTCTACGCCTATTTTTTTAGAAAGGGCACTGGAGGGAGGTACCATTTTGCGCGGGGCGAGGTGACATGCATACGCCCGGAACGCAAGCGTAGGAATACGCATTTAACAGAGGAATGGCACAGGGCAAGCGCATTCGAGTTCCCGCATTGGGCCAGGCGCGGAACTCTGAGGTGCCCACGGCAAGTCTTTCCGCTCGCCGGATGAAGCGCCGCCTATCTGATGCGTGACGGTCGATGCAGCCTAGCACAAAACGGCAGCGGGACTGTAATATTTTCAGTTTTCGTGAGAGGCAGGGAGGCAGAGAAGGGCACGGCTGAGGGAAGATTGCTACGACAGTGTGCGTAGCAAAATACGCTGCTTTACGTCACTGCAAATAGGGGCGGTATTGCCTTGAGGAGAAGAGACTGAAACTTGTTCTTTTTCTTTTCTAACTTATTACTTTACCGAGCGGAAATAATTGTTATTTATTACTTTACCGGAAATGTTAAAATACCGTTTTCAACAGTTTTCCGCTTGTTATTTTCCCACCGCGTAGTTACGTAACTACCCGCCTGCGCCCAAGCGCGCTCCCGCTGCCTAATGCATAAGACGACGCGACCGATGATCTGAGGACACGCCGTTGCGCGGTCCCTCACGGGCGGCGCACTGTTTGCCTGGCCACGGCCGCGCATTCGGCCCGAAGCAACTGTACTTTTCTATTGTTCTGCTGCTTCGTTTGCACGCTTGTTCTCTGCACATTGGAGGGTGCCACCCAGAAAATATCTGGCTCAGACTTGCTTTTCGCCCGTTTCTTTTTCTTCATCTCTCCCCATAACCGTTTTCGTGCGTCAACTATATCTACCCGCCTCATCCCACATTTCGCAGCCGGCCTGCGCGTTTCCCTCCTTTCGTCCTGTCCTTTTATACCCAACGCTCCCCTCCGCAACGCCGTCCCCGCTCTGGAATGGAAATTGGCCTCTTTATGCTCTTGTAATCTGGTTGCACCCTTTCCGCGTTTGATTGCTTCCTCCCTTGATCGCGCTCCCCACCCTTGATCGCTTTCTTGATCGCTTTCTTGATCGCTTTCTTGACCCCTCTCATCTCCCAACTCTGAAATGAATCTGCCCGTCCATCTTCCCATATTCCACATGCACACCTTGACCCCAAAACACCTGCTTCACCACGACGAATGCGTTTCTACCGACGACGACGACGACGATAATGCCAGCAGCCACTATGCCGACAATGTCTTTGACGCCATTCCCCAGGTGCAGGCCCCCACCCTCCCCACCTTGAAGGAGCTCTTGGACCAGGCCGTCACCTCGGACAAGGCAAAGGGCTCGGCCGCCGCCGATGCCCGCATCAACGTCTTGAGCATGTTCACCCAGTACCTCCAGCGCATGCACTGCTTGGAGAGCTTGGAATTCGTCTTGGCCATGAAGGACTTTCTCCAGGCCCCCGACCGCGAAGTCTGGGAAATTATCTACAACCTGTTTATCGTCGAGGACTCGCCGCGCGAATTGAATTTGCCGGCTACCATCAGACACGGCTTGTCGCGCTGGCGCAACGACGGCTTCCCGGACTCGGCTGGCTTGGCCGCGTGCAAGAAACACGTGTACGACGATATCTTGATCAACTTGTACCAGGACTTTGTCAAGGAAACAAAGGCCAGTCTCATTGGGCCGAATCGCGTTTTGCTACACCGCAAGCAGGTCTATGCAGGTGTAGAGTACTCTGACGTGGTGGACGTGGACTTGGGCCGCGCCCTGGACTCTGACTACTCTGACGACGATTCGCGGTTCGACGCGAATGCCACCGACGCCCCGCACCGTCGTGGCAGCGGCGACAAGATGCTCCGCTTGAAGACGTTTTTGGAGTCGGGCCCGCCCAGCAGAAGGAGCAGCGTGGCGAACGCCCCGTCGCTCGGCGAAAAAACCGGCACCGTCCACACGCTGGTGCGCCCCGCCCTGTCTAGCGAGCTGGGAGACTGGCAAGAACCGGGATCGCAATGCTGGACGACGCTCATGAGTCTGCTCCGCAACAAGGTGTCGTTCCGCCCCCGCATCCGCAAACGGTCTAGTGCCGCAAACTCACGACCATGATTGCCCCGGCAATTTTGCATGTATTCAAGTATAGTTGTCGTCCCATTTGGGTTTATAGAACACGACACGAATCAAGTATTATTCTCTAATTCCAATCATACTTTAATAACTCTCCTAAAACCCATCAATAGAATTCATCACTTGAATCCATCACTAAATCCATCACTAAAATCCATCACTAAATTCATCACTAAAACCCATCACTAAAATTCATCACCACAATTCATCACTAGATCAACAAAGTCTAACTCGATTTAGTGACAAATTCTCATATTCAATAGTGACATTTCGTTTTCCAGGGCGTGAGTTGAGGCTGGTGATAAGACTGCACACAACTCCGAACCCCTCTTTAATGGATTGCCCACGCTAATGCAATATCTTCCAGCGCCCCGTAAAAGGAAGCAGCACAACTGTTCTACCCCTCAAGCACTCCCATGACCTCCGCCCCCAGTCCGTACCCGCCAGAGTACCCCCCAACAGATGAGCTCTTATCTGAGCAGGACCGCATTCCCGATGACTTCAAGTACTCGGTAGACGTGGCATCGTGCGAAATCTCCATTCGCCACATGTACATTCGCAAGGTGTATGCTCTCTTGACAATGCAGATCATGTGCACAGTGGTCGTCGGCTTTTTCATGCGCTACAACTCCAGTGTCACCAACTTTGTCTTCAACAACGTATGGCTTCTTTTCGTGTCCCTTGCCGGCATGTTTGGCTTTATGATTGCCACTTTTGTCAAGGCCCGCTCTTACCCCATCAACCTTGTGCTCCTTGCGGGATTCACATTATGCGAGGCCTACACCGTGGGCATGTGCACCGCCCTACTCGAGTCCGACGTGTTGGTGCACGCCCTTTTGTTGACCTGTATCATCTTTATCGGCTTGACCCTCTTTGCATTCCAAACCCGTTACGACTTTACCAGCTGGCAGTCGTACATGGGGTTCGCGCTATGGTCCCTAGTCGGATGGGGGTTTGTCATGATGTTCTTTCCCGGCTCCTCAAGCACCATGCAAAAGGCCTATTCCGGTATTGGCGCGGTCATTTTCGGAATCTACATCATCATAGATACCCAGCATATCTTGAAAACGGCCCATTTGGACGATGAGGTCATGAGCGCGTTGAAATTGTACTTGGATGTTGTCAACTTGTTCATGCACATTCTCAACTTGACGGCATCGCTGAGGGATGATTAGCTGGGGAGCTTTTGCAATGAGGGTTAATGTTTATTTACAATTAGTTGTGTCTTTTTCTTGCGTGGATGGGGGATTCAACACACGCGTAATGGCACCTTTCGCTAGTACGTATACCTAAAGTCGTGATTTTCGCGTTCCGTACGGTCCAAGAGTGTCTCGGGCATTAGTTTTGCGGATTTTTCGTTTCCTTCTTCTCCGTGCACCTTTTCAGATGTCGTTTTCCCATCCACCTTATCACTTTCAGTTTCGGGATCCACCTTGTCGCTACTTGTCCCCAGGTCCCTTGTAGTCTCACCATCGCGCAACAGATTCTCCCGCTTCAACATGTACCTGATAGCAGCTACCAACGGGATACAAGCCAATTGGGTAAACAAAATGGTATACTTTGCTGCCGGATACTTTGGCGCCTCGCTCGCGCGAAACAACTGTGGGCCAATGAGATTTGCCACCAGGAACCCGACCATGGTCAAGCCGGACCGGAAAAACTTTTTGGTGGCTCCCGAGGTGTTTTGCAGGGTCCACGCGTACAACAAGGTGATCAGACAGGAGCCGCTATACTGGAGATACAAGCCGAGCAATTGGCCGACTCTAGTGGTGTGGCCTTGACACAGCAAGACGATTGTCCCCACGATGGACGGAACAAACATAAACATGAGAACTTGGCTGATGCGACCGAGGTACCGTACCGTCAAGGTCAGTCCCATGATGATGATAATAATTAGCACTCCCGGTGGAATTTGGAGTAGCGCCAGCTGGAACCTGTTGAAGCCAAACGAAAGCGTCACCGTGACACTGAAGGAGCCTAGAGCACCCGTCACGATCTGCGACATGATTACCAAGATAAAGAACGGCCATGTAAAGGGATCTTGTCGTGGATCGAGCATCTCCCAGAGCTGGTGTTTTTTGAATACCGTGGCAATGGTTCCGGTCTTGTTGACAAGGACCACGCCTTTCAAAAGCGATACTTGTTCATGGTGCAGCAAGAAGGAGCACGAACTTACGGTATCCGGAAGAGTGAATGCTACGATGGCGCCGAAAACAGTGGTCAAGCCGCCCACCACCAAGAACAAGATCTGCCACGATTCGAGCACGTGCTTATGGGAGATGTGCTGGAACCCAAACGAAAGGAGGGCTCCGATAATGGTGGCCACGCCCAGCATGCTTGACCAGTATCCCATGCGACTCGCTTGCTGGCTCTTGGTGTAGTACATGCCCGAAATGACAATCAAGCTGATGGCAGATGACGACTCGAAAAAGCCCAAGAGGGCACGCACGATCATGAGGGGGGCGTATGTCTTGCATGCCGCGTGCAACATGCACACTATGCCCCATAGCACGATCAAGAGGCCTAGGGCCTTCAGAAGTGGGAACCGCTGTAGGCAGTATGCGCTAAAGGGCGCACCGGCAATATAGCCGCCGTAGAAAACCGTCAGCAAGTTTGCAAACTGGTTCTTGACCAAGTGTTTCTTGATGCCCATTGCCGCCGCATAGTTGAGGAGGCTCTTATCGAGGTACTGGAAGATGTAGATGAGACACAAGATGGGTAGGATGTGGCCATCTATTTTGCGCGATATGCGAGCGAGCTCCAGCTTCAGGGGCTCGTGCGTTTCAAACGAGTCTTCGTCGCCGTCTGCGAGAACCGCCAACGCAGAATCAAACTCTTTATCAGACATGTATTGGTCATGAACTACATTTGAAAATTCGAATTGCTTCATGTCTCGGAGTTTTACGGCGATGACATGGTCCCCGTAATCGCATATCCTTTAAAGCCTTTCCGGGTAAGCGCATTACTGTGGAGAGGGAATTAAGCCATCACGTGATATATAAGATTTGAAAAATTGATGATCACGTGATACAGGGTCAATTGTTAGCGAACAGCTGTACAATACCAGGGAGGAGAACAATCGACCAGTACGGCGAGAATTGAGACCCTGGCCCCTCTGGTCCCGGATAGGTAAAGTAATGATGTGCTGCGAGTATCAGATGCATTGTTGACAGACGGCTGAAGTTTTCTAACTTATCATCCGCCAAAGGTGTGGGCACACGTTTTGAGGAGCGGCCTGGCTCATGAGTCGCTCGCGAGTTTTCTGAATCGCCAAGAACACACTGTACGTGTCAAGTGTTAAAACCACGATTGTCGAGTGTAAAACCACAATTATGAAGCGTCTCTTATCTGCTAGACACATTTCAGCGCACTGGTTTGTGCGATCCGATCAATAGATTCTATTCAGGTACGCCGTTTGTCGAGGTGTTTTGTGGTGCGTGCCGTGCGTTTGTGCTCTGATCGAAGATACGATACGGTGCACCCTCGCATGTTCCCTAGCACGGAGACTCGCAAGTACGTGTTTTGCTGATTCGTATATGCCTCTTCAAACGCATCAACTGTAAGCTACCACTATAAGTAGCCTCACCCTACTGCGAGGCGGAGTAATTCTTTTTTCATCGGCAAAACCCAGATGATTGTCGTATTTTCCAGATCAAGAAAAAATTCTCGTGTTCAATAGCTCAAGGACCGGAGAAGGCCGAACAGTGCGTTTGTAGCGACAAGTGGCACATGTGATAAAATAAATAGACACTCGGATTACAACTGTCACCTACCGCGGCTACCCATCTTTTCTGGTTCTACCCCATCCTTCCACCCCGGCTCCTCCAGTTTTACCGGCAAAGAAGGTGATGTGGCGACAACAAAAGACAGGTATGCTTCGGTAACGATTCCCCACATCTCCCGAGTCTTTTTTTTTGCCTCAACGGGCACCCCTCGCGACAAATGCGCTTTCATCTTATTGCTCGATTCGGGTAAAAAAAGCTCCATTTCGCATAATCAATCGGAATTTCCAGCGTCATGCTGAACCTGGGAAGGAGTTCGGGCTGCATTGCACTTGTAGCAGCGCTGGCACAATCGTACCAGGCGTATTATAGATGCATTATGACGATACCGTTTCTGGGGAAGATGGCGTCTAGATCTGGGGTGACGGGTTCCTAGATCCGATATCTTCCACGACGAAATCTTGACGATGCGCTTTGACACCTATCCATTTGAAACAGGCCGTTTGCTGCATGTACGGACGGAGCATCAAATTGTCTTGATGCATGTACGAGTGGTGATCATCACCTCTTGCCCCCCCTCACCTCACCCCCATCACCGTCTTTACACCATAGATAATCGAACGCACGCAATTAAGCACAAACACGGACTTGTGGCAAAGAAGCCAGCTCATCAAAGGTCGTCGTCAGAGATAATACGCACCAACAGCCCGACTCTTCTTTGTCCCGCGCTAGCCTTGTCGAACGGTCACAAGGTGCCCCTTTTGAATCACAAGATCTGGGCCCTGGCATAGCTTGTGTTGTTTTTTCGTAAACAATTGTTCAACATCTTTTCGTGGCCCCTTTTTGTGAGCACTGAGGATGAGACTTATTTTTTCCCCCGCCATGACTTTTTTTTGGACCATGCCGGGAAATAATTTGGGTCTTGGCGAGATATTTGCGCATTTACGAATATTACCTTCAGGGGATAAGAGGGAGATATGTTCAAGAGCCGAGTGTCTAGCCCTGGATCGGGATATCGCACCACGTCTTGACATGTGCTACTGACGTGGGCACCCCTCCTTCTTGTCTCGACCGGCATTGTCTGTGATGGGCCACATGTGTAGACTACAATAGGATCGAGCTGCTTCCTTGTAAGACTCACCACACCCCCTTGCATACTATCGCTGACAGGTCATTTGGATTGTGGACGGGCGGGGTCGAGAGTCTACTTCTTACTCTAACAAACACGGTTGCTTATTAGTCAGAGCGCATTGGCCTAGTCGCAGCTCGCAGCGCACCCTATAATATACCCTCTAATATACGAGGCCACGCAGAAAATAGCAATCGTGTCTCTTGCAAAATTTGTATTTTTGTCGCCGATATCTCTTCGTATGTTGGTTTTGCCGAAAAAAAATGTATACAGATAAGACCCAGAACACCCTAGCGATTGAGACAGACGATCCAACCACCAGCGGGCGGGCGAGAGGGGTTTATGTACTGTGCGCCTCCCCTGCCAGTTACCTCCAACTGTTGAGCAGCCTCCTCTGCCCCAAATTGGGCGTCCGCTCGCCTTGTTTTGATCAAGCAATGGCTGGTCTGGGCTGGGCTTGGTGTCCGAGCGATAGCCCACTCGCCGACGGGGGAAAATATTCGCCGATAAATAATTTTATTTTACCACAGCTTTTTCCGTGATTAGACAATACGATTGGGGGTAGACGTGCAGTAACCACTTGTTTAGGGCACGTATGTCGGGTAGTACGAGCGGAAATAATATAACCCCGACACCACAAGACAAAAAAGCACGGTGATGTAATCCCTCTCTTGTCAAAGTGTCGCAATCATGTCGCTTGTAGCTTACCACTGGCAGTATTTTTTAGTGCGACTTTTTGGCCTCCCCAGTGCCGGAACGCCGGATACATTTCACGGGCGGTTGCTAGCGTGTTCATTCGTCGATGGTTATATAGTGGAGCAGCAGGACCCCGTGAAAAACCACAAAACACACACCCACATCCTGTAATCTTGTCTTGTTACAGAAATGACGTTTGAGCCGACCTTGATGGGTGGGCCTCAAGAAAAGAGCCAGGGCTGGCCCTCGCTCGATAAGCACACATTCCCCAACGTACCAAACCCTTATTTGCAGAATTCTTCTTCGTATAGCGCCCCGCCCAGCCTCCCTGAATCCAGTAGTGTGGCGAACGGCCTCAATTTTGTTTATGGCTCGGGGCCTCCCGTGCTCGACCACGAACCCACTTCCACCACCGAAGAGTACTATGCCGCCCCGTACATCGGCTTTTATAATCTCTATGCGCCAGAGGATCCCTTGTCGTCGCAGCTACCGCGCCCGAGCTTTGCCAATGCCGACGGCACCGATTACCCTGAAACAAAGGTCAATCCGCTCATTGGCCAAATGACTCCCCAGTCGATCGACTTGTCGGTGAACGATACTACCAACCTCGTTTCCGATCCCATCAATTCCCTCTTGTCGTACAACATGGACATGTCGAGGCCCGGTGCGTCATCGCAGTTCCCTGGTGGACCTGGCGTCGGCGTGCCTGTTGTTCCGCCCCTCCCTCTGTCCTCTACAGGTGTACCGTACCAGAGCCCCAAATCGGAGCACAACTACACCCGAAGAGCTACCGAGCCAATCTTGAGCCCCTTGTGCTCGCAATTCAACCCCGTGGAAGATCCTGTGGAAACGGAGCTGTTCTCCTGCCCCGTCTGCGCCAAGATCTTCACAAAGCGTCACAGCTTGAAGCTGCACATGAAGTCTCACTCGACCGAGAAGCCATACAAATGCTCCAAATGCGAAAAGACATTTGCCCGATGTCACGACATGAAGCGCCACGAACAACTACATAAGGGCATCAAGGTCTATCGATGCGAAGGAGTGTTGCGCGACGGCCACACAAAGTGGGGGTGCGGCAAAAAGTTTGCCCGTTCGGACGCATTGACCCGACACTTGAGAGCCGGCGCTGGTTGGCGGTGTCTCAAGCCCTTGATCGATGAAACCAAGGCCCTTGATGAGAATAGCCTCATAGAGTACGCTCGTCAAACTGCTCGCAACAGCATTGATGCGTCCATGCCGATGCTAGACTCGTCAGAACAACATCGTGTGCTAAACTGCGATCCTATTCCCCAGCCTCAATTCTCCACAGAACCCGAGTATTATCAGCGATCGCTTGGTTAGTCTCCACAAGACTCGAGTGTTATCGATCGCTTGGTTAGTCTCCACAAGACTCGAGTGTTATCGATCGCTTGGTTAGTCTCCACAGTACTTAAGTGTCAGCAATCGTTTGGCTAGGTCAGCGCTTAACCTGGTCAGGCCTGCGCTTTACCCGGCTAGTAACAAGTTATTCCAGGTTATGGTTTCGCAAGAGCAATGCGAATCCATGCGACCCGTGCTGTCCTTTTGCAATATTTTAGATTCATAACTTCCAAATGCATTAACTCATTACCCTCGTATGCTCTGAAAACTGTAAATTTCGCAGCCAAATTTGTCCGGGCTCCACAATACCGCGGCAGGAACAGTTCACTGGCGATACGTCTAGAACCTGTCAGTAGTAAATGAGGCGTGTGCTATTTTTCATTTTACTTGCCGCATTTTTTGCATGTGATGTTCAGCATTGTACATGCCTTATGCCGTTTCTCCCCCTTCAGGACGCTACTGATATCGATACCGGCGGGGGAAAAACCCAACAGGTGACGACTCACCCAGTGCGTTCACGGTATGCGTGCATCCCTAATACGCGCCTCGCATGGCGCTAGTTTAGGAAACGTGTCATATAATTAGCGTGTGGGCAGCTAAAGAGGGGTAAGGTGGAGGAGAAAATAGTCTTACTTTAGTGCAAAGCTTGCATCCACATGGTTGGAATGATATGTGCCTGTTGAGTAGGGCGTAGCCTCACTCTCGACTCCTAGAAATCAAACAAATCAAAAACGTTCCCGTTGGGAAGGGGTTCAAACAGGGCCGGACAAAGAGCACAGCATAAAGGAGTGGGGCAGAGTCACCATGACTGGTTAGTGCGTTGCGGAAACTAAGGCGCGTATACCTCAGCCACAAACGCCAAATCCCAAAACTTTTCCAGTTTATGAATATTATTATTTCGAAAAGTGAGGCGGTGGTGGAGATGGGGTGGTCACGAATCAGATGGTCCGGGACTGATAAGCATCCGGACCGACATGGGCACTCAATTGTAGTAACAATGCTTGGCAGGACAGGCTCGAGCACGGTTTATCAGTGCAACCAATTGTTGTACCGTCTAGAACCCAAGCACAGACCCCCCCTTCCTGTGAACGGTGGACGCCGGTGACACGAACCTTCCAATTTTTGCCGGCCGCATTACAAATCACATGACCCATATGCAGGTTGCGCGGTTTTTCCCCTTTCTACCGGGAGCGGGGTTCGCTGGCCGGTGGCCTTTTTGCCAAGTAAGCTATGTTTCGCTGTCCCGGGGGTGGTAGTGTAAGGTAAAGACTGATGAACAGTCAGGTACCGCCAATCTTCAAAGACTTTAGAGTGTGAAAATCTGGGGAAATACGTGACAGCTGGCAAGTGTCTGTGATTTTGGTTTTTTTAATAATAGGGGAAGGAGGTCTGCGGGACACATTTTCGGAATATCTTGGATCGTGCATCTACGCCCAATCGCATATGATTAGGTTGTGCTAAATTGTGTTCACCCCTTGATATGATTACGTGTTGCGTCCAGGGTACCATAAAGCGCGTCGTGGCAATTACAAAGCGGGGAGTGGCCAATCTATAGAAGTCGCAGTTGTTTTTGAACGCTTACTACGGGTTGGTTAATTTCTTGATACTCGTGGGCTTGTGCATTGCAAATCAATTTGCTAATCTGCCGACCTATCAACGTATCGGGGCTCAAATTATTGGCGAATTTTCCTGATTCAGCGAATGCGTTAGCAGCACTGCCCCTCAGCTCTTGGCGGCTTTGATCCAAGATGGCTACGACATCTTGCTCTTGAAGGTTCTTTGCTCTCAGACTGAAGCAGGTTTTGCTGGTAATTGATCCAATCCATGTCTACGAAAACTTGGTACGAAGAACGCGCTGATTCATTTGTACGAGCAAATGTAACCAACCCGAACTGTGTAGTCTATAACATTCGTGAATAAATTCAAAGTCGTAGCAATGGCTCTCGCCGAAGCTTGTAGCTCGAGATAGAACAGGAAAAGTAAAAAATACCACTGACAGCATGTCATTTTCCTCGATTACCGAAAAAGCGCAAAGCAACTGCTCAGTCACCTAAATGTACCCAGCAACTTATATATCTCCTCGATTGGCCCAATTGGTATGCTCTGAAATGGAGTGGAAAAAGCCAGTACCGATCTCCTGGGCAGCGAAGATTAGTGGATGAATCGCGCTTGTCCGTCAATCCGAATGCACGAGCATTTACGACAAGACTGATCTCATGGTGTTCTCATGCACAAAAACCGCTATCAATTAGGGTACGAAACGATGCAATCATTTTCTCTGTCTGTTCTGGGTTAGAGGCATGTGTCACATCACATGGCAATTTAATGTGATAGATTATTGCCATCACGAGAGTGTTATCGTTCAGGCCGTTCTTGATCGAGGGAGACCTGAATGAGATATTGCAATGCTAATGCGTGAGTTTAAAACTTCTTGCTACTGCCACAATGATGACAACTGTGGAGCAGCGTTTATCAGATCGAATACCATGCAGAGTCTAAGCGCCCACTTGACCTTCGGCGCATCTATTGACTTGCTAACCGATTCAGGAGCGTATCGGCGCGAGATGGTGGTCTCCAGCTTTTATCTACTTGCAAAGAGAGGCTTTGCCGGGCATGCGTGGTCACGTAGGTATGGGAAGCCTCCAAGGTGAGCCCCGTTCGACGCCACTCGATCGAGTTTTTGGTAGTGGTGCGTTTACCAAATCCAAGAGTGGCACGTTCGTCAAATCCAATTCGTGGCTACGTCCTAGATGCCGCTTCAAAGCTAAATATAAATCTGCATTAGGACATTATACTACAATTCTAGCCCGCACCAGAATGTTCTTTTTTTGGGTGCAAAAATCTCGGCCTCCTGGTATATCTGCGTGTTGCCAAAATAAGTTCACGCGGCTTGTGCTCCTGCCAACTGGTCAATTGATTGGCTTATATCCACCCTGGGGACGCAGACGCCAGATAATACTCGCTTCGAAATCACGTCCTCACCGGGAAAAGAAAAAAAAAAGTTTATCCCCGATCTTGGGATTTTGCTGTCTGCTCTATTCTTTTTATGCCACACAAAACCTAAAATTTTGTTGATTATTTTGCATTTGATTGTCGCAAGTCATCTACCGGCAACGAATGCCGTTATGCCTAATTGAATGTTTGATTGATTGCATTGTAACCCCGTTCACCTTGTTGCCGGGGAATTGGAGCAAATGCGGGGCGTATTATCTGCGAGCTTTTTCCTTCTGCTCGCATCTCGAGGCGATCTCGTGCTTTCACGCCTTCACGCCCTGAACAAGGCTTGGTGAATGGCTTATCGCGACAAGCCCATTTCTAAGCGTCATTACTTTGCATGCTGTGTCCGGACAAGCCTATAATCTCGCTGTCGCAGCCCCTCTGACCGGGATTTTGTGTTCAGGTCGCTAACAGAATTTTGTGTTCAGGTCGCTAACGGAATTTTATGTCCAGGTCGCTAACGGAATTTTGTGCCCAGGTCGCTACCGCAATATATGTTCAATCAGATAGCACTAGACTAGAGCAGTTATTGTCGACCAAAATAAAAATATTATATGAAACATCCTTGATGGCTTTGGCGTGGTTGTTGAAACGCTTTTCGACATGATAGCGAGACGCATGAAACGCATAGCGTCCTCAATATTCTTTACTTGCAATGCACCGCGCGCTGGTGCGTATGCTTGGTTTCCACATTGGTCGTTCCCCGCCGAATACCTCCCTATTGTTGTTGGTGTGCTTGTGAGCACTATATATATTCGGTCTTTTGGCAGCAACGGCGGTATTTTTGTGGTTCAGTCGCACTCCTTTCTACTGCATCCGGTACCATGACTTCTGTGCCCACCCTAGTAGGGACTTGTCAGGAACGGCCGCTGTCATGGCTTTACCCGTGCGACCGCCCTTCCGGTTCCATTGCCCCGACCGCATACGCGACTACACTCCACAATTATAGCGGCACGCCCGAACATGCCTCGAGGCACGGGACGGCGAATCCTGCCTATTCCCCATCAGTGGCGTCGGCTCTTGGGCCGGACGGGGCACTGCACAACCGACACTATAACTTGAGCGGGTCACATGCGTCGTTTGCCCCGCTGTCGTCCCGCAGCAGCTTCACCGTGGAACAGTACGAGCACTACGAGCCAAAGTACTATGTAGCGACGGAGCAGAGCAGCTGTCGCAACCTAGACTTGTCGGAGGGGTGCAATTCTAGCTACGACTCTGTGAGCAATGTCTTGTCGTACAACATGGACATGACCCGGCCAAGTGCGTCCTTTATCGGGGGGCCATTCTACGAGACCTCTGAGCCAGATCACAATCAGATCCAGAACCACAGCCACAATCAAATCAATAATCACAGTCACAACCACATCAATAACCACAATCCAATCAATAACCACAACCAGATCCATAACTACAATCAGATCCATAATCACAGTCAACTCAATAACCACAGCCTCAATAACGGCTACACCCGTCGAGCAACGGAGCCCAGTATAAGCCCCATGACGCATTTTGCCGGGTGCGGCGACGATCATGCGCGTGACAGCGAGCTGTTTGGCTGTCCCGTGTGCTCCAAAACATTCACCAAGCGGCACAGCTTGACGCTGCACATGAAATCGCACAGCAGCGAAAAGCCCTTCAAGTGCGCGCACTGCGACAAGTCGTTTGCGCGCTGTCACGACCGGAAGCGGCACGAACAATTGCACAAGGGCTTGAAGGTGTTCCGATGTGGCGGATTCCTCCGGGACGGCCGCACTCGATGGGGCTGTGGCAAGAGCTTTGCACGGTCGGACGCCTTGACTCGTCACTTTCGGACGGGGGCGGGGTGCCGGTGTCTCAAGCCCTTGATTGACGAGACAAAAGCGCTCTATCCGGACGCGGTTATTCCGTATGCCCGCCGAATGTCACAGGCAGCCCCCTCACACTATTCCGCCAAGCATTGATACAGTTGTGCGGCTAACCTGAATCTCTTTTTCCGGTGCCTACACTTGTGAAGCTGGTTCGGGATAAGGTCGTGTGATTGATACATTGTTTGACCCTCTTGTAATTTTAGTAATAGTCAGATAGGATAGCAGAATTATTGTACAGTTTTGAAACAGGGGTCTTTGGAAAATAAGTCGTTGTTATTGTTATGAAAACGCTATTCCGGATGTAGTCGATGAGGCAACTGTAGGGTGCGTTTTGGCGTAGATCAAGTGTAGTGTAGGGGCGTTATAGTAGTGTAAGGGTTCTAGCGAGTGCAAGATGCCAAGATATTGGTTGAGGCGCAGAAACATGAAAGAGATATGCTTAAATTCTCCAAAGTTGACTCCAGTTTGACTTGCATGTGATGCTGCAGATGAAAATTTGCCATCGTGCCTGTGATACTCACAAATTGCTGCGGAAACGAGTGTTTGTGATAGAGTTCTTCGAAATTGTGGTGTACTCATTGGAGCTGAGGCATGTCTCAGACCATCGTTGTGTCCCTCTTGTGGTGAAGAGACCCTGTACAGCACCCGCTCGCAAACGCCGAGCACGTGACTCCTAATTTCTCCGAAGGGTCGTAAAAGGAGAAAATAATATTATTCGTCTGCTTTTGGCACGGGATCCCGGCCGCCGATCCGTCTGATTGTTCGTGCTGCATGTGCTCCAACAGTCACTTTTCGCGGAGTTTGGAGGATATTTTTGGTGGCTTTGACGACCAGGATCTGTGCACAACCCTACCACCATCTCAGGTGTGGGTGCAATGTTTTGCTTCACTAGTCGCCTGCGAACTAGCTTATCCCCGGCCGCTTTTCAGAATTCTCAGATGTTGAACGTCGCATCTTTTGGTGATGAATCATGCATTACATGCTTAGTAAACACGCCCTCAGGCTCATTTTCTGTGACGCGCCACCGCATGTCAATACCACCTTGACGCACGCATGCTCCCTCCCCTCCCTCGCAATTGCAGCAAATGTCAAGTGCTGCGGCCCAACCCTCGCTTCTCGCTCACGAAAAGCCCCATATTCCATTCCATTCTGGTGGCAAATCGTTTCTTTCCATTTCACGCACCTGCACCTCGAAAATCTCTCGCGCATAGCCTTTGTCGCGACAGAGCCTGGGCCCCTCTCCTATTGTGATGGCACGGCTGTTTTTGCCCCTGCTTGCTTCGCTCGCTCCAAGATTCCCTCTCTAGCTTTATGATCTGCTTTTTGAAAAAGGTAAACCTCTCATGTCCCTTTTTCACTGGGTGGCGTATACGCTACTATAGCAAAGATCCATGCGCCAACAGTGACATTGTCATGCGCTCAAAGTGACATTGTAACGCTGCATACCCCGCCTGGTCCGCCCCGCCTCACCCACAGAACTTGGAAAAATTCGTACACGTATGCCCTCGAGCAGGGATCAAACGCTGGGGCTGATCTTGGGGCTTCAAAATGCGAAATTGTATACTGGTTGCATCCACAGACCACGGCGTAGGCTCCCACGCTAGTCTGATGCGTGCATATCCAAAGTCCCGATCACCCGTATCAGTTTGAGCCTCACCATGATTGCATCGCCAACTTCATCGTCGATGAAAGACACCGCATGCAAAACTTTTAGGGAAAAAAGCACATCCTGATTGAGCCACTTTTCAAGATACTAGCCGTATCCCTCTTTGTGATCCTTTTTTGAAAATCCTCGCGTCTCTTGGTAATTCGTGTCTGACGACTCCGAATCCCTCTCGCCAGCCCCAGTCTATTGACAAGCCTCGTATTTCGTCCGTTAGTTGTCGACAAGCACTTTCCTGGCTCTGCAATTTGCCGCCATGTCGCGCGATTGGCGTCTCTTGACATTATCTGCCGCCATGATATCACTTGATTATCATCTCCCGCCACTATATCGCTTGATTAGCGTCTCTTGACATGAGTGGCCACCAGGCATTCCATGATCAATCATAAAACAGCCT
>JAKTSS010000205.1:0-21916 GCA_030580355.1 Debaryomycetaceae sp. yHKB357 | reverse complement strand
CGTCCAAGGAGAGCACCGGTATCTCCTCGTTGATCGTTTCGGGCTTTTCCTCGCTCGCCATATCCACTTCCACGCTTGCCATCTTGTCTTCCTGCAGCGTGTTGGGTGGCACCACCAAATGCACGCTGGCATCGCCGTCAGTCGGGGCAGTGGCAGGCGCCGTCGACGCTTCCGCCAGCGAATCACTCACACCAAACAGCCGCGCCTTCTCCAGCTCCGCGGCCGCTTGTCGCTTCTGCTTGGCGCCCACCCTCTGCAAGTAAGATAGCGTTTTGAGTAACCGCCACCGCTCCTGGTTGCGCGCCTGCAATTCGCCTTCGCCGTCGACATCGTCGCAATGCTCGAAATCCTCGTCGTCGTCCTGCAAAAACTCACGAACACTGGTCAAGTCAGGCAAGAATACATCGTCCGGCCGTTCTTCCATCGCCTGGTGCGCCAAGCCGCGCACAAACTTGCTGCACGTCAAGCGGGCCTTTCTCGCCAGTTTTGTCTTGTACTTGTCGGTGCCCTCGCCACGCACGTCCTTTTCATGGTCCAGGTTCTGCTGGACCCGCGGATCGTACGAATGCTTCTTGCGATCGCGAATACCCTTGTTCGCCTCCAACGTGCCCGTCCGGTTGTTGAATGTCGTGGGTAAGGGCATAATACTATACTCCTCCTCTTCCTTCTCTAGAGAGTGCAGCGACACATCGTCCGAGTCCCATGGAACCGCCAGGACCTCGTCTTTGCGATCGGCACTTCTCCGATGCTGCTTCCACCGCAGAGTGCCGTTCTTCTCGCCCAATACCTCGCGCGAGGCGAGCTCTACCATGGCGGAAAGCACTGCGTGCCGGCGGTGCTGGAACGTGTTGGTAGCGGCCTCTAGCCCCTCTGGCGTCTCGGCATAATCTTCAAACCTCTTGAAGCGCCGCTCAACAATGTCGAGCAAATCAACGTCGATGCCCAAGTGCTCGCGCATCAACCTCATTCGAAGGGTGTGCGCGAATTTTGCGGCGGCGAAGGGCTCACCGTTCATTGTGGTTTCCACAGTGGCACTATCCCTCACGATCGCCGCCACTTCCGAGTCTCGGCTGCCCCTCATGGATCGCTCGTTGATGTTGGCACTGCCAATGAGAGCGATACGGTCGTCAACAATAATGGTCTTTGCATGCACATAGAGCTGTTCCGTGACCAACAAGCGATCAGGCCCAATACGGCCCCACTTTCTCAAGGAGAAAAACTGAATGTACCGGTGCGGATCGATTCCGTACTTTCGCAATTTCGCAAAGATGCTGCTGGTGCCTCGCGAGATTGACCGGTATTGGCACTGCATAATCACCCGCACCGAGGACCCATTGGATTCGTCCACTTCAGCTTGGAAGCCGGGCATCAACGGTATAACAATAATTGCCTTCCACGGTTTGTTTTCATTGTACGCGCGTATAATGCGCTCGACGAGGGCATCGCCGACCCTGTTTTTCATTTCGGTGCCCTCGATAAAACACGACGTCACGAAAAATTGATTCTCAATGTACACAAAGTGCTCGGACGTCTCAATGATCTTGAGGTACGCGCTGTGGATGCTCACGTCGGTCTCTTTCAAGCCCAACAGCCAATTTCCGCTGGACCGCAAAAGCTGCACTTCGCACGTTCCTTCGTAGCCAAGGGCTTTCACTTCCTCGTCGGACATATCGGGTGGCGGCACCAAGAGCGGCGTCCACCGGCTGGGCCGCTTTTGCCTGATCAAGTAGTTCCAGCGCTGCACGAAATGGCGCGACAAGTCCCGCGCGACTTTCCCGGTGGTCATCATGTGTACATCGTGCCACGGCATGCGCGGAGAAGTGGTGCGGTCGTACATTGAGTCGTAAGGCTTGTCCAAGTTGGAGAAATCTCGGATCCTGGGATTGGAGTAGTCCTTACCGGGGAACGCTTCAAACTGGGTAAAGGTATCTGTGGTGGGCCGCAGATCCTTGCCCAAGGTTTTAAAGTTGACTCCGGAATCGTCCGTCAACACGTGTTGCGGGGTGTCCCAACGGCCGTAGCACAAGTCGATACCACCCACAAAGCCTACCGAATGGTCAATAATGCAGAGCTTTTCGTGGTGCGCCCAAAAGTATGTGTTTTGCAAAAGCTGGTTAGGCGAACGAATAACGTGGATGTTCTCTTCGTTCAAGGATAACAACAGGTGCTTTGTGAATAGCGAGTCGATGGGGATAATGGTGCCGACATTCCGATACACAATCACATATATTTTGACGCCCTGCTGAGCCTTTCGTTGCAATAGGCGATCAATGCGCCACTGCTGGTTCCCATTTGCCGGGCGCCTCAAGTAGAGCTGGGGCGAGAGCCACCAGTCGTGGATGAAAATCACATCCTTGGCCATTTCCAACGCCGTGGACACTGCCCACATATAGTCGCGGCCGTCCACGAACCACTGGGCAAAGCAGTCGCGGCGGACTGGCGCGAACGAGTCGAAGCGGTTTTCCAGGCTCCATACCAGCGACTCTTTCATGTTCAATAGCGATCTGTGCCACGCCTGCTGCTCGGTGCGCGACTTGGGGATTAGCACCAATTTCCGCTCGCTGTTTTCGAGGGTGATTTTCAAGTGCTGGAAGGGGCGGATCTTTAAGGTATCGACGCGGTGGCTGGAGGCGGCTATTTTCTGCTGCATAAAGGAGGAGTCATCGTACTCGGACTCGTCGTCCTCGGCAAGGTGCTCGGTTTGGGTGGTGACGGTGAACTTTGAGTCGACCAAAAATACATCTAGTGGCGACGTGGACGTGATGTTCTTGACGTACATGACGTAGCTGTTGCGAATCAAAAACCATTTGCCGGCCCGCCGGTCAATCATTCCTTTGACGTCGCTCGCGTTCAAGTGGCCCACTCTCCAGCCCTGAGAAGCGGTAGTCCCGCCAATGTGCACGATACCCTGTTTCCCGATATAGCCTGTTTCGTAGCTTAGCAACGAAGATACGGGCGAGATCTCAAAGAACTGGAAGATACGGTTCAGCTGCGGGCGCAAGCCTACTGCGTTGATGAGCTCCCCGAAATATTGATTGAGGTCGGCCACAAAGTCCTCGTTTTTGACTTCCCGTATACGGTCCTGCTCGGCGTCGTCTGCTGACGAGACGCTTCGTCGCGCTCTGATAATGTTGCGGATGGTATGGTCGCTGCCCAAGGAGCGTAGTTCTGGCACTTCCGGCGCCTCTGGGCCCTCCTCGTGCAGCACAAAATCCGGATCTTGCGGGGTGACGGGGCTCACCGGCGACGGCGGCTGGCCCTGGAAAACTGATTTTGTGCGGCGATGCCTGAATTCCTTGCCGACTTTCCGCCAGTTTGTCGAGGGGAACCTGGGAAGGGGCTTGCCCCTGCCGCTCTCCACCAAGTAATCAAACTTGATTCTCAGGTGCATATATAACAAGTCCTTGATCGATTTTTCGACCAGCCACTTCATTCTTTGCGGGCCCACGCCGTACACCATATCGAATCTGAAGCGGCGATTTTTGGTGTGGATCGACTGCGAAACGTCGGTCACGGTGAAGCTGATGAGCGATAGAAGGAGGGGCACGCGCGATATGCCGGCATCATCTTCCAAGAGACAGGACGCAACGAGATTGACGCTGACCGATCCCAAGCAGAGCTGGCCAAGTAAGCGCGTCGCGATATTAGACTCTGCAATGACATCAGTCTTGTCTTCACTACGTTTCAGTCTCAAGCGTTTGCGTGTTACCTTTTTCCGGATGTTCCTAACGAATCCAGGGGCCGAGAACATATTGTTCGATTTGGGCTGGGCCAAAGGCACGCCAATAACCTCGTTTTCGTCCATGTAGTCATGAGCCAATTCGTTACCGCTTTCCTCCGAATCGAGATTCGGCTCCTCTCTAGAATCGACAGTGTCTCTGTTGGATTGGGATGCCACTTCCTCCTGGGAATTACGGAAACGCCTCTGGTTGAAGTCGTGTTTCCGGACCAGGAAGCTGAATTGGTTGCCGATGACCTCGCCGTTGTCGCCGTTCAAAGAGGACGGATGCTCCTTCACCGCGTTTTCTGTGTCCTTGATAGATTGCGCGTCATTGGACGTTTTCGAGATCGTCTTGTAGATCTTGTAAGCACTAGGCTCCTCGCGAAGGGGCCTCAGAGATTTGCCCGAATCTAGAGGTGCGTGGTCCACGGGATCGTTGACGGAAGGACGCGTGTCCCTAGGACTAGCCGTGTGAGGCAGTACGCAGTGGTCCGACGTCATGAGACACAAGTGAGTGTGTAAGGATCAAGTGTTGGCAATTGCTATTGCCGCCCGGGTGTTGATGCCACAGAAGTAGTGTGCAGGAGTCAGCTGACGGCGTGATTGTTTTTTTCGGGGCGGGGCATGGCGCACGCTGCTTTATCCCGCGTGAAGTTTCCAGCGAGCCTTGTAGTCCTAGCGCTGCGGGATCTCCTTTGCAACATTTCAGTGAACCTCGGATAGATCGTGGTCGTAGCGTAGAGATCTGCGGCGGGTTCTCCTAATCTCTGGCTGCTCCTCTAGAAATCTCGAAGGAAAATCACTCGTAACCGGGCCTTCTGCCAGCAGTGCGACATGGATTCTCCCAAGCTGGCATGAGAGTGTCTACTGCGGCTCCTTCTCCTTATACAACGCCATACTGCTCGGCTGGACCGGCGTCATCGCGGGGCGCTCGAGCCCGGATCGATGCAAGGGCTCGTGGGGACGTTGTGGGGTTCGCGAAAAAATATCTCCGTCTTGCAGCCAGAATATTTTTCGCTTCACACTTGTTCGGGGTCTGGCACAATTGGTGGATGGTCCTTGTAGCGCACCGCCGACAACATCTCCGAAAGAGAGCGCTATTTGCCGATCCCGCCGACAACATCTCCGAAAGAGAGCACTATTTGCCGATCCCGCCAATACGCTATCTTCTCCTTCAAAAGTAATGTGGCAAAATACATTCTCACATTCCACTACATTACAACGATCGCACCTCTAGATTCAGGCACCCTTCCCCCCGTTAAACCGCTCGAGATATATTCCCTGTAGCCCAATGAAGCATAAAAGGCAAGCGCTTTCCATCCCGCTCAGCTATCATTGTACCCAACACCAACACATGATTTCTGCAATCTTTTTCACTGTTGCAGTCGCCTTGGCACTGCAAATCAATGCCACCCCTCTGCACGAACATGATGACATCTTGTCTCTGCTCACCATCCCAAACGCTTCGAAAGACTGGGATGTTATCGAGGGCAGAACTTTGCCTCAGTCTTCGTACCACTCGCAAATTTTGAGTATAATCCCACCAAACGTTGTCCAAGTAATCGCACTCGCTCAGACAGCTACCACGGAGGACGAAAATGGTGATCGCACCAGCGTCGACGCGGTGCATGTGGCAAAAGCGTGGGAAAAGGCCTATGCGGCATTGAGTCCCCACAAAGATGCCTACTCCCAGGCCATGTTCGACATTGTGCAAACAATCAAGAGATTGAAAAGTAGCCAGGCATGGAGATTGAAAGAAGCTTCGGCAGAAGTTAGCAAAAGATTATCCACCTTGCGCCGCGAACTGGAGGAGGCAAGAAGAAAGGAGCGGTTGCTGTATGTTCTTTTGCAAAGAATTGATGAACAGATAGACAAGTGGTATCGCACCGCTGAGCGGCGTGCGGATCATGACGACTTACTTTCGGCGCAAGAAAATTAGGGCCGCAATCGATCGCCATGTGTAGTAAATGTGTGTAATGTGAATGGTGCAATAAGGATCAATATCCGTGTGTATGTTGAGTACGTAAGTCCTAATGCTATTTTCCTCTGCAATTACCTTTCACTTACCATTACAGATATTGTTTACAAGTCACTCCGACCAGAGGAAAGCCGAAGCGGATTCATCTTTCTTGACCTCCCTTTTTGGAAGTTGCAGAATCATCACGTCTCTGCACTCTGGCCCTCAACGATTTAAGGGCCGTCGATATTGTACGGTGCTGGCCCGTGAATGTCCTTATTCCATTGATGTAAATAGGCACTGACTAGTTTTGAATGACGCCATTTACCTAGAATCACGTCGAAATTATCAAACCCAACGTTCCGTCTCTCCATCTCTCCCCAACAGAGCGATCTTCCAGTCATTGGATGCGAATCAGCTCCACGATGTCTGGTATCAAGCAATACTTGCCCAAGTTAATGTGTGCGCTATTGCAAGTCGTGCAGTTCACGTTCAGTGGTGAGACCCGATGTCGAGGACGATACGAAATCATTTCCTCACTTTACGACAATTCACGCAAATTCATTGAGCCCTGCCCGGGTCCCGGGAGCGCGGGCCGAGATTGCAGCCGCTGTCACGGTCTGCCGCGTGATTCCTTATCTTTGGGCCGACTGAGAGAATGCTACATTCGTAACTGCCCATAAATCCCAGATTGCGTGATGAACTGTGTTTACGCAGTTGAATCACTGCCAAATCCATTAACAGCGCGCACGTTTACAGATTAATCTCCATCACCGGCAAAAAGCTTTCCACGCCGTTCACAGTAACCCACACTCGATCCCCATGAAAATCACATGCAGTTTGACTTCAAAACACCGATAACAATACCAGTTTTCTTACACAATCGGCCTATAATCTCACGCTCCTTATAACAATAGAATAATGTTCTTTACAAAGTCGAGAACTCAAAGCCGCAACGTTTCTCAAAAAAGCCGCAGAACTAGGCATAAATACTGGGGTATTCCCTCCCACAGCTACTACAAAGATATATGCTTCCACTCAAACGAGTATTGAACTATTTGTTGTCGCTCTCGGTGTGTCTCGCCGTGGCTAGCAAAAGCTGCCGACAGTGCACAGGTGACTACCTGTTGATTTTCGACAGCTACCAGACCGAAAATCAGGCAAGAGACTTTATCAAGACCAGTCTTGGCGGCTGTGCCACTGGTAAAGAATACGAACTATCCCACTCGGGCTCCAACGATTGCTTGAGAGGCGGATGCAAAGTGTGGTTCTTTAATATCAGAACTTGGAGATATTGCGGGAACGGTGGCACAGTTGTCTTGAAAAAGGACAACCACCAGAGCGGCGGCGTGCTTGCATTAAAAGACTACATGGCGCTCCACTGCACCAAGAGCGTTGTATGCCATGGAGACTGCAACTGTGCCGAGTGCGGATGTTGAAAAGCCTGTTATGCTTAAGGCATAACGGGCTCTTCATTTTTACCGCATCTGCCATCAACCACATTTACGAGGGGAGACCTGTAAAACGAAATTGCTCAAGCCAAGAAGGCTGAGGATTGGAGGTAGTGGAACCCCGCGCGCGATATCCAAATGCTCAATTCATATCCAATTCGGAGGTCGTTTGCCGAGTGGGCTGGGTTTACACGGTATAACACTCCTCTGTTCAGAATTGTTATCGTGATAGACGGTCATCATCCACAAAAAGCTCAATGTGAATATAACACGGCCCTTTTCAAACCAACTTGCACTTGAAGTTCAGATAAGAATTTCTCTTTATCTAAATAATCAAATATGACTCCGCGACGCATGTAACAATAGAAAGGCTGCGCGTCGTAAATTTGAATACGCAAAGACTCGATCAAAGATAGCGAGATACCAGCATAAATAGTGGAGCGTGCCTCCTTGTTATTGGTCGAGCACAAGAAATATGCTTTCCCTTAATCATACAATATGCCTCTTGTTTTCGCTATTGGCGGCATGTGCCTTCGCCGACAACAGCTGCAGACAATGCAGCGGCCAGATCCTGATGATTTTCGCCAGCTACCTTTCCGAGGCTCAGGCGACGCAGTTTTTGAAGACGAGCTTGGGCAGTTGTGCCACCGGCAACGATTATGTGCTTCTCAAGCCCGGCTCCAACGATTGCATGGGGAACAGGTGCAAGGACTGGTTCTTTAGCATTGTTGCGTGGAGATACTGCGGCAACGGACCGAAAGTTGTCATCAAGAAGGACAACCACGGCATTGGGGACGTGCTCGCATACCAGGACTACATGACGCTCGTCTGCACCAAGAGCGTGCGATGTCACGGAGACTGCAATTGCGCCCAGTGCGGGTGTTGAGTGAATTACTGGATGAGCGAATAGAATCTTTCTCTATAGTTCTAACGCACGATACGTTTTGTCCTCTCAGTAGCCACAAATCAATGTCGCGGAATTGGAATCACGTCGTACATGCCGCCGTAAGGTTCTTGCATCGCACTCAAGGTCGGCCAGCAAGAAAAGCCAAAGCTATTGTTAAGCAGAGTTAGCATGAAAGGAGTGGACGAGAGATAGGGATATCCCGCCACACTTGACATTAGTGAAGAATGCCATATCTAAGCGGCCGATAACGCTTTCGCCACAGGTTTCCGTCTGTTTTCTAAGCCTGTCGTGCGACTTCTGTAATTGCACCTCTATCGCTCGAGACGTCGCTAGTACGATTTTATAGTAATACTTAGCGTTATCTGTCATTTATCATATTATAAAAACATATGAGAAAAAGAAATATTCCCCTCGCTAAGATAACGCAGCATCAACAACTCGATACTATCATTACCCTCGGTCCACGTGTTGATCATGATTCGGCCACGAGAGAGCGAGTCATTACACCAATTGCGGTCGACAGTGGGTTACACAGGCGCACAAGAAGTCCAGTCGCTGTGTATGGCGTGACACCAAGTTTTGCTTTGAAATCCACCGACTCTGACGAATAAAAAAGACTACATTTGCATTTTCTCCGACTTTGGATTGCTCAGTACATAGGCTTCGGCTACTTACTTTGTGGTGAATCCATCAATAATCCCGACAGAGGCGGTATTGCATAGATTACCGATCACATTTAACAGTTAGGGAGATCGCACCCGCTGTGGCACTCGACACTCTGGGTGCACTTCAAGTTGAGGTTATCGTTGAAAGCGCAAATACCGCCATTGCAGAAGCCAGGACGGCTCTTGGAAACCGTACCGCCGTTACCGCAGTAGCGCCAAACATTGAGGCCCACGTGCCATGACTTGCACTTTTGCGTGTTGGGAAGACAGGTGCTCGCGGTGTTGTAGTAGCCGGTCACACCAAACTCCATGCCGGTGGCGCAAGGTCCAAGAGACTTGTCGAGGTACTCGGCGACATCTTCAAGCGTCACGTAGGTCTTGAAGTCGATGTACTGAGTTCCAGTGCACTGTCTGCAGCTTTTAGCACCCGCGTTGACGGTGGCATAGAGTGAAATGAAGACCAAAGCGATCTTGAAGAAGGAAAGCATTTTGATGGAAGAGTTAGATTGCAATGAGGAAGATCACATCAATTTATACCACAACTAGTGCCGCAGCTCAGCCGACTTGGGATAATAACGCTTGATTGTGCGTGAGATTACAAACTGTCAATCGAACGGTAATCGAGGCATTGCTGCTAGACGGCTATTGTTCTTTTTCTGGCGTACGAGCCCCTACGCCAACCATATCACTGCATACAAGTGAAGAAGCACTTTCGGTGAAATCCACAGAGTCTTCTCCCTCGTGCGCTTTACGAGTAGCAAAACACCCCTATTTGCTGTTTTTTGTGTTTATCGCTGTGCAAAAAGCGGATTAGACGTTTGCGGTGACGGCCGCAACTCGCGACTTACGGGCACTTATCAGCAAGTCCACTCAAACTCAAGTTGCGCTGTGGCGAGTGGCGAATTGCATAACAACAAGTCGATCACGGAAATTGCCCGAGGTCGCCTACTCGACGTGAGAAAATACGTTTAACCGTTGATCCCTGCGCCAAGGAATAAAGAATTTTCCCTGCTAGGGGTAGAACGCCGATTTGGGCCCAGAATGAAAAAATATATGCGATCCTGCATACCATGCCTTACTGTGTGCACACCTGGGGTTAAAAAGAAATCCAGCGCGCCAAGAGGAAATTGATTTGTCAACGTTTAATTGCACCCGTCGAAAACACAACGAAGTGGGTTCATATTTCTCGATTCCCAGCCAAAACGGTCTATCCTGATGCATTAGTGGCAACAATTTGACAACCTCCACCAAGCGTGTTTCCTTCACTTTATACATCATCCTCATGCTCAGAGCATGCCGAGCTCTCCTCGTATATCTCTTTAATCGGCATTCGTCTCGCAGGATCGAATCTTTGAACACGCACTTGAGTCATCACCTCGTGTTGCTTGCTGCTTCATAAATAGCGCAAAACCTCGTATACGATGAGGCGCGATGCTCCTACAGGCCTATAAGTAGTCGCGCGGCCTTGGCGGCAGCGATCAATGTCAGTACACAATGTTCTCTCTCTACAAACTCGCTTGTCTCCTCTTCGCCCTCCTGGCTGTTAACGCCGCGACTGGCAAGAGCTGTAGACAATGCACTGGTGATTACCTGTTGATCTTGAACGACTACGCTACCGAGGCGCAGGCTAGATCTTTTATCAAGACCAGTCTTGGAGGCTGTGTTACTGGCGGCGAATATGAGCTTATCCACCCGGGTTCCAACGATTGCTTGAGAGGCGCCTGCAAGGTGTGGTTCTTCAACATTAATGCCTGGAGATACTGCGGAAACGGTCCTACTGTTGTCTTGAAGAAGGACAACCACGGCAGCGGCGGCATGCTTGCGTTGAAAGACTACTTGTCTCTCAGTTGTACCGAGAGCGTTGTGTGCCATGGAAACTGCAACTGCGCCGAGTGCGGTTGTTAAGCTTGCCGACTAGGCTACGCCCATGGCAGCGTGTATGACCGACCACGCATATCACTTTATGACGGTCGAAGCGCGAAATGCTTACACTCGTTATTTGTAGACCTGAACGCAGGCTTGTTTTTATACAATTATTATTCTAGACGGTACCTCCGAGTGTCCTCTTCAAACGATTTCGAACGTATGCCGCGTAGAAAACTTTTCCAGGTTTAGATCAAGTCATGCCTAGATTGCGCGACTACCCTTTCTCCGTGCTGTTGGCTAACCCGCGAGACCGCGTTCGTATTGTAGTACTCCTTATGCGATAATCCGTTCCCCATCGCGCTCTTGGGTTGTCAAAAAGAAATTCAACGCGCCCAGATCCCGTCAAGTTATTTTTCGGCCCACGAGGGCTCACCCACGGCTTTAAAATGCCGAAGGGCCTTCTTCGTAGGCGCATGAAGCACGCATGTGGCGAAGGGCTCGACGTCTATATATTGACGAGTACACCGACCCGGCGCAATATATCCTAGAGAGCAATAGTCCGCCCCATATTCCGTTCGATCTTCCAGTTCTGGGTCCTCGTAAATCTCGCACTCAATAGCGATTGTTTGTCAATTCTAGGCATACAATTTGTTCAGCACCTCCTATTGCTCGTAACAACTCGATTCAATCAGAACGTGGTGACTCTTGGCGCCAAGGGGTTGGCAAGAATAAAAACCCACGACGGCCCTCGGCGTATCTCACAGGAAAATGCACTTGCTCCACAAAATTGTCGACTTCTTCTTCTTGCTCTCGGTATGTCTCGCCGTGACTCCCAAGAGTTGCCGGCAATGCGACGGAAAGTACCTGGTAATTTTTAACAGCTATGTCAGCGAGGCCCAGGCAAGAGAGTTCATCAAGACTAGTCTTGGAGGCTGCGCCACCGGCAACGAGTACCTGCTTTTCAACCCTGGCTCCAACGATTGCTTGGGTACTACGTGCAAGGACTGGTTCTTTGACATGAAAGCTTGGAGATATTGCGGTAACGGCGGCTCTGTTACTTTGAAGAAAGACAACCATGGCATTGGTGGGTTGATGGCGTTGAAGGACTACATGGGCCTCACCTGCACAAGGAGTGTTGAGTGCCATGGCAACTGTAACTGCGTGCAGTGCGGTTGCTAGACAGCTTCAAGTGTCTGCGAAGTTGTGAGAGAATATATGAGCGCTTCTGCCATTTGTTATTTACCTGTAGTCGTTTTTAGTGAATGCATTCGCCGCGCCCTCACACCTGCGGCTTTCGTCACCGGGTTGGCTGGTTGTCATCTCGCACCGGCACGAATAGCCCACGACCAGTAAACTTTTCTGGCTACGCCTATTATCAGAGTGTAATCCTAGACGCACCTACCAGAACGCGATTTGATCGCTAATGCTGGGGGAGTAATTTCATTCACAAATCTCTAACATATGGTGGTGCGAGGATCAAAATGTGTTTCTTAGAGCTTTCCAACAATGTTTGATGACAGATGTTCATGACGAAAACTCGCAAACTTGTCTGCAAAGTAAGCTTTGATTTATTGAGTGGTTGGCCGATCTGGCAGAGCTGTTTCGTGCGGCGCGTTGTGATAGGTGGTGCACATAGGCCTTCGTGCACCTCCTTTCCACTCTGTGCATCGCCCAACCACGTGAGCTGGTTATGAGACTCAGCACTGCCACGCGTCGCTCGTATAGTTCTCGCTCCTGTCGTACCTGATCTCAGTAGTATATAATGGGTATCTCGCACCCTTCGTAACCCGGGGTTTTCAATCAAGGATTTCTAATTCTTCCATCAGCCAGTAGCAGTACTTTCAGTACTTCCAACTGGTCCTCTTACACGCTCCGTACTTGAGTGCCTCTGTCCTCTGCAGGACCTTCCCTACGGATTACAACACGGCGATACCCTGCGATATTCACGAAGTGTGAGTGTGGCTTCATAATTTAATATCGAATGGAGTTTACATTTTAAAACGATGAGAGCATTTTTCCCATACTGTTGCGGCATGGACCTTGCGGACGCTTAGATCACTCGTCTGAGTTTGTTCCATAGAAGAAGCGGTTGTGGTCACCCACCCTAGCTCGAGTGAAATTCTGACTTCAAAAAAAACCGCTTATCCCTCTCCACTACTTTTTCCAAGGGATTCGAAAGATATCAAGTGACACCAAAACTCCTCGAAATCACAAGATCACTCCCAACAATCCAGGCTTTTTTAAAAAACTAGGCAGCCAAGCCTGCACCACTTGCACCTGCAGATTTTTTCATCCCTTGATCCGTATTGCAGAGAAAAGCCGGCTTTTTTGTAAAGCAGCCTAGGATATTCAACCAGCCTTAGTCCGCCGCATACTGCACGGATTCTTCGGCACACTACGGGAATAGCCGGATAATATCAGACTTTGCAAATTCGAGCACCGGTAGTATCCGACAATAGGCGACTTTATTACGATAGCTTGAAATAGTTATTGCCGAAACCAAGACCTCAAAGAGTGCCTTGTATTGAGAATCCATCTGAGTGTCACAAACAAGTGTACTGGTGCTGTTGCCAGAAAAAAATAACCGGAGACACCAATGTTGCTTGGAGAATCCCGGATTTCTCCTGAAAGACTCCCACGTGGGATCAATTGTTGAGCGCGAGGCACGCAACTGACACGCAATCCTGCCCGCAAATTCCAAAATCGGTCGCGTGACTGATGCTGTTGTATGAAAATTGCACATTGCAGTATCTGCGAGTCTAAAAATTGAGCTTCTTTGTGTTCGGGTCGAGGGGTACAAATCTGTCTACATATACCGAAAGGCACAAACCTCTTGCTATTGCTTGAACAATAGGGATTAGTTACTGGTTTACGCGAAAACGAATCTCGACATGGTATAAATAGTGAAGGTAAACGTCTCCTTCTGATGGACGAGCTGTTGGCACCGGAATGCATTTTACAAGATTATTTGCTCTTCTCGTCGCACTTGCGGGGATAGCGCTAGCTGCTGATTCATGCAGGCAATGCTCAGGCTTTATTCTCATAATCTTTAAGGAACGCTACAATCTTGACAATATCAATTACTTTTTAGGAGGCACTCTTGCGAAATGCGCAACTGGCGGACAGTACGACGTGATAGGCTACTCCACAAGTGATTGCGTCACGAATCAAGGCCATTCTCTCTGTGCCATTTGGCGGATCGAGCTCAAAACATGGCGGTACTGTGGAAACGGAGGACTGGTGTATTTGAGCAAGACGGATCGTTGCGTCGGGAGTGTGTGTGCACAAGATGAAAGGCTTTCTTTAAGCTGTAATAGGAGCTGCTGGTGTCGAGGCCGTTGCAACATCAATGAATGTAGGGACTAAAAATAAAGGACAAAACTGTGAAGGTGTATCCGCGAGGCTAGTTTTCACGAATTATTATGATTCGAAGCGACCACAAAGCAAGCATAAAATATTGCCTTTACGTTTTAGTGCTCCGTAGCGGGCCGGAGTATGTCGTCTGGTTCTCTCAGGCCGTGGAAGTGTAGCCGCCAACTGTATAATTCAAGATATTTTCATCTCGGTCAGCATCTGTTGTGAATATTCTCCGTTCTTCGGCCTTGCCCCCATAAAATCTTCGGATCCATTGCCCACGTGGGGATCTAGTGTCGCTTTTTGACTACTTTCAAAGAGGCTTCGGGAGCTGAGACACCGCACGTGGACTGGGCCTCGGGCCATGCCTCGTCGAGAATAGCTCTACCGTGCATGATAGTGGCGTGTTTGGGGATGCAAGCGCACGGCAATCAAGCAACTGTCCCCTGACAGCGGTGGTGCCCGCCAACTGGCTTGCCGCAGGGGCACAACGTGGCAAACTCAAAGTCACAGCCGAGGGTACTGTAAGTCCGACACTGTTTTCGCTTTACCATCCGGATTGTCGGATGCATCGCAGTATTGGCTAGCCCAATGCATATAAATACTGGTGAAGGCACCGCTGGAACGCTCAGACATTAAGCATGCATATCATTGGCAAATACGCTCTCGCTCTCTTAGCAGCTCTCTTGGGTCACAGTTTCGCCAGGAATGGATGTAGACAGTGCAAGGGTGATCACATTATGAGGTTCCAAGACTATACGACGCTAGATCTGGCAAGAAACTATGTGTCCGCGACCGTTGGGAAGTGTGCGACTGGAGGCCAATATGAAGTCACCGGATGGAGCTCATGTGACTGCCAAGGCAATGCCTGCAAGACCTGGAAAATGTTTTACCGCGTTTGGAGATACTGCGGGAATGGGGGCCAAGTGCATGTGGATAGGACTGAGCACTGCGTCGGCCACATATGCGCTGTGGACGATATACTCACGTTATTCTGCACGAAGAGTGTTGATTGCATAGGAAATTGCGAATGCGGTGTTTGTGGTTGCTAGATGTTGAGTGCTTTAAATTTAGTGCCTCAAATCAATCAGCTCGAGGGAATGACCAACGATTTCGTGTATATAGGTATAAATCATCAATCATGATTATGGCATGATCACAGCCAGGGTTGTCCATGAACACTTGGTGGCCTTTTCAGGCGCTCTAACAGAATTTTTAAATACATGGCAGATACCCACAAAGTAAGTGGCACTAGCCCAATACTCGAGCTTGAATTCGTCTTCTACTTTATGGTGTATCCATAAAAGAAGGTGTGTGTCCACCGAGTACAATGCAGCTCCGCCAGTCGGGTTTACATCGGGAAGATCGTTTTGTGTAATTTGTATGCACTTGTTCACACATTAAGGTACCGGGTAGCAATCACATCCGACGGAAATCTTGCCTTCCGGATCCTCTGATTCCACGGATATGAAAGTACTTGTAATTGTGTGAATTGCAATAAAGAGCATTCAAGACTAAGGAGACGTCTTCTTGACCTACAAGTCGTGTCACGGCTGGACGAGTCACACCAGTTCGACTACTAGCCGTTCGTCTGCCGATACAAATTCAGCAGAGAGCAGGTGGAAATGCAAGACCGATTTTGCACATCATTCGGCTGTAAGTTCGTGAGGTGTAGTGCAGCACCCAAAAACCAGTAGATGGTGTTTACTAATGTGGGATAGGATTGCTTGAGAGGAACACTCTCGGGGCCATTGGATGTGAATGCGACTGGATGAGGCGCCTTACGCATACTTTGCAGATACGATTCGAAGCAGAACACCGGCGCCACCCACGTGGTTGCAAACCGCCGACACTAGTGCGCAACGCACGATGCCCCAAAACCCTCAAGGTGCAATTCCGAGAATATTTTCTGGCACACGTCGGAATTTTCGGCGTAAAATTTTCAGGCCCAGACACCTAATATTTTTTGGCAAACCCGGCCGTTTAAGGGGACCGTGGATATCCCCCACGAAGGGAGACTAAGGGCTCTCCATCGCGGAGCTGCCGTCGTACATCACTATATGTGATCTTCAAAGACCCACTTACAGAATCGAAGCTGCTGTAGCCAGCTTGTCACCAGCGCTAACTCCGAGCGATTGAGGCGAAAAAAATGTCGCTCAGTACGACACGCGCAACTCGGCTTTCCAGGGCAGAGCACAAAACTTTTGAAAAATCTCAAGTCTCTGTTTTGTACCACTTAAGGTACGCTTCATGAGATTGTACCGCCAAGGTCCTAAGTATGATTGATATGGGCAAACTATGATACTAGCTGTATATATCATGGGTAGCTACTACGGATCTTGATATTGAGAGGACCAAACGGTGGTGATCTTGTTCGTAACTGCAAGGGCTGACACGTTTTTTCAGCTGAAAATCTCAACGCCCAATACCGCTTTAAATTGTGTTGCAATGAAATATCACAAGTACCGCACCAGAATTTTCTGGAACAGCCAGGGTCGAAGTTGAAATGAGATAAGAGCTCTATTTACCATTTCTGCATGTCATTGGTCTGATAAATGCATGTGGACCGATGACGGCATCACAGGGGCTGGAGGGGATATCGACTTCACGTACTGATAGCAGATATTTATTTTTTTTGTCTCCGTAAATGCGAATGAGCTGTTCAATGTGATTGCATCTCAACAATTTCTTGACACGTCGGTCTTGCACGTCCATCGACGGAATTCTTTCAAGGACGAGGGTGGCCCTACACAGAAGAGCGTTGCCAGAGCATGCAATCTCGGATCAGATTAAAAGACTACTCGTCGGCTATTTCTCAGTACAGTTACTTGGCACGTCCATCAATAAAAACACCTTGTGGTCCATAGTGGTTATTCGGGACATTGTTTAGGAAAAACAATGTATAAAGATAAGAGGATCGACGGCGAAAGGCACGTGTTTTAGCAACATCAACGCGCCATCCTCCGGCGATAAGCTTCACAGCTCGTAATATGACCAGCTTCTTCGATGAAGCACGCAAGAGCCATCATGTATAAATATGACCCCATCGGCCTAGCCACTGTCAGTATCATCAATCAAATTTCTATCATGTTCCCAGCATCTAACTTCAACATCCAATCTCCTCTCGCACTAGTTATTTGGGTCGCGGTAGCAGCCTTCATTGCACCATGTGCCGAAGCTGCACCTCTCCACGCCGACTTATTTGTCGACTCTACCAAGCGCGACACGAACGCTCCCACAGATATTTTGCACTTTGAAACCCACGATGAAGCTTGGAAAGCTATTGGTGAAGCAAAGGAGAAAGGGAACGTCGTGAAAGGCGCGTACATTAGCTCTAGTGGCACCTTAATCTCTAACATAAAGTTTGAGGAGGAGAAGCAATCGAAGCGTTTCGATGTTGGCGGCTTCTTCAAACACGACGTTGTGGGCACTATTAGGCACTATTGGCCAGGTGCTGGAAAGGTTATTCCCGGAATCACATTCACCGAGCACCAGGTCATTGCACAGGGTACTTACTTTACCGATTGGGAGCCGTCTTCTTGCCCCTTCTACAATGACAAATCTACCAGCGATGTTCGCCATGACTTTACCACGACTATCACAAAGAGCACAACGATCATCCCAGGCTTTGACTTGAACCTTGCTGGTACTGCTGCCTTGAAGATTGGTGCAGAGATCACAAAGACTAACACGCTCACAAGATTGGATAGCTACACAATCAAAGCAGGCACCAATTGTCAGACATGGGTACGCCCTCTCATGTTGTGGCAGAATCAACAGACTCGTGATTGCAAGAAGACATCATTAACTTCCAGTGACAAGACATGCACAGGCTGGGGTAAGGTCATTCAGGCAATATTCCTCGTGCAAAACAAGACGATTGGGAACTTGCGTTGCGGTGAGGCGAACATCCTTAGAAACAAATGTGGTTCGTAGGAGTTTACTTTCTGTCTGGCACTAGCCATCTCTGCATCAAATCTTTAGTTTTATTGTCCTATTTATTATTCTACTATTTTGCCATGTTCGTAGCATCTTGTTAAACCAATACCAACTTCTCCCTGAAGTTATCCTATTTATCCGTACTGTATCACTAAAAGGATGGAGCGAAGACTTTTCGCCCCGCTCGCCCCTTATTACTCATCACGTGTCCGTTAAAGCTGTCTCAGGGTTAGTCTGCGATCTCCTTTCACTAGACATTGCGGATATCGTCAAAAAGTCACTCCGACCAGAGGAACGCCGAAGCGAACCTTTCGCAATTCTGCTCGTCAGTGATCGTGAGAAACATTTCGATTGTACCAAGCAAATAACGTTCGAGGATTCCGCGTCCGGACGCAGAAGGATTAGCAAAGACTTGGTGGAATAACTCATTCCGAAAAAGACTCGCTATGGCCGACTGTTGGTTCGATTGATGTGGTAGACGAAGACCAGGAAATAGAGTAAGGACAGACGTTTAAATCATGCGAGTAACAAAGATTGGCGAGGGTAGTGGAAAAAAGGATCGCGTGGTCGAAAACTGCCAGGCGACGAGGGCGCGTGATCGAAAAAGTCCATGAGAAGCAGGGTCTCGTGCGCAACGAAGTCCAATCAGGCCAAGTCTCCGTGACAAAACTTTTCCCACACGTCTCTTCACACAAAATCCTCCAGGAGACAAATGAGACAACCAAAAGTGGGAATGCAACCCACTATTGGCTCCACTAACACACAGGTAGTCCCCATGAAGGTATGAACAACCCCCATCAGGCCCATATGCATCATTACTTAGCATCATCACTCAGCATCATAACGATATACCACAATGTCCGTCATGGGAATGAAACCCATCACTGGAACCGTGTCAGTCATGGGAATGAAACCCATCACTGGCACAGTGGCATACACACATTGGTCCCCATGAAGGTATGTTCAACCAACATCAGGCCCATGTGCATCGTCACTTGGCATCGTAACCACCACAATGTCAGTCATGGGAATGAAACCCATCACTGGCACAGTAGCATACAGCTTCGTCATGATTTACTCATCCACCCCCAACTCCCACTCACACCACCGCTGCAGTCTGCTTTCTTCCAAACCCCAAAGCCTCATCTTCCTCCGTAGTTCCACACCAAACCGTCCTTTCACTTGAACCCTCACCCCGATCAGAGCCATCCCTTCCTAGTTCGATGCACCGCACCAAGACTAGTCCAAGACCCATTAGTGGCCCTTTTTCAGTCACTATTGTACCTAGATCAGGATCCTTGCGCCGAGAGTATGGCCAGTCACCACGGCTCCCAACAGTTTCAGAACGACGTCGTCGTCCCTTCCCCATAGTGCGCAATAAATTTCCCGAGCTAGCCCTCATTCGAGGCCTAGTCCATCTTGATGCTGAGTCGTAATCCAGTCATGGTGTTGATCCCCAATGGGACACCGTGCCTTTTTCAGCGAGCCAAGGTTGGTCTCGGCCGGAACGCTCTAGAGTACAAGTACTCCAGACCTCCCGTCGGGTCATCCAAGTGGCCGTTCCTTTGTACTTGACCACCCGACTTCCCTAAGCTTCAGTTGCTTTACCTAGTAAGAACCTCGGGATTTGTCCTCCGGTAGTCGTCTAGTCACACAACTCCTACCTAGCAGGTTGTCACATTACAACTCAACCAAGTAGGGTGACAGAACATCAGCTTATGCTTCGACCGTGTGGACTTGTGAATCGGAGGGTGTTGCCAGTCCCTAAGTGAAATATCACCAGCGGTGTTATCTTTCCGCGCCTCTGCTGGCTCTTTGGCTCTTAACCAACGCCCTCCCGTATTTTCCACCACCGCCGTAATTGGGGATAAATTGCAACCGGTTCTCTGATAAGGCAGATCAGAACCCGCATCTTTCACAATGCGCTCGTCGAGCGTGGAAGGCACTGTCAAATATATTTAGGGTTCGGGGCAAATCCTCTTTTCACCACACATCTGGCCTGAGAGCCTCCTGACAAGTGCTCGAGGCCCAGGTTCAAGTCTCAATCTGGCTACCATCTGACTGAGATACTACAGCGACTGCTTCAACCCTTCTCCATGGACGCGAATCACATAATGCAGGCACCTCTCCCCAGCCCTCCACTCTTGTCACAGAAGTGAGCTCCAATAGGCCCCAACACTTGACTAACAAATTGCAAGTCCAGAGCTGTTGCTTTATGAACTGTGTGCTACGGTCTATCTGTCGCCTCATCCTATTGTGTTATCGTTCGTTGCAAAACTAAAGTGATCTAGCTCTTCTGTAGTACTGGTCATGGCCCCTTCGGTTACCCTTGGTGTAGCTGCAAGTACTGCAAATTCAACGTAAGCGTTTACTTCGAACTGTAATACTATAAATACTGCCACTGGTCAGACCCACCGTCTCGCAAGTTCACCGTTAGCGTTTACTCTGATCTGTAGTCCGATAAAAGCTGGCACTGGTCGTACCCGTCGTCTCGCAAGTTCGCCGTAAGCGTTTACTCCGATCTGTAGTCCAATAAAAGCTGGCACTGGTCGGACCCGCGGTCTCGCAAGTTCGCCGTAAGCGTTTACTCTGATCTGTAGTCCAATAAAAGCTGGCACTGGTCGGACCCGCGGTCTCGCAAGTTCGCCGTAAGCGTTTACTCTGATCTGTAGTCCAATAAAAGCTGGCACTGGTCGGACCCGCGATTTCGGGCGATCTGGAAAGAAATGGGCATTTGCTACCCGTATTGCCTCGTCCAGGTCACCAACTACACCTAGCTCTTCTTGACTCAGACCGAGATGCATTGGGACATAGGCGTCCACACACCCCACGACCTCCCCAT
The DNA here is from genome assembly GCA_030580355.1 of Debaryomycetaceae sp. yHKB357. Taxonomy (NCBI): domain Eukaryota; kingdom Fungi; phylum Ascomycota; class Pichiomycetes; order Serinales; family Debaryomycetaceae; species Debaryomycetaceae sp. yHKB357. The sequence goes on along the minus strand of JAKTSS010000205.1, from coordinate 1,214 downwards.
CTCGCTCCTCAGGACGCTCTAACCTGTTCGAAGCTGATCCCCTCGGGTCTATTACTATTCGATAAACTTGACGTCGTCGCTCGAATACCAAGACAATCCGGTTCAAACTCTACAAACGTAACGCACACGAAATGTGCCCGTGCCTACTTTGCACAGCGCCGTGGCCCCGCGTGGTAAAATATTGGGACGTTGCCTCGTTGTAGATTCTCAAGTGTGACGACTCCTGCCGCCGGGCTCATTCCGTCGGCATGCACCCCGCCTCGAACTCTGTGTGGTACAGCTGGACAAACTTGACCCGCCCTCTTCTTTCCGACGTCTCCCCTCATCCAAACCGTCGGACCGCACTCGGCTCCCGCTCCTGCCCCCACAGGTGTCAGGCTCCCTTAGGCCCATAACCCAGAGCGCAGAGTAGATTCAGTTTGAGGAGACCGACCCGACTGCAGACGAGCCACCAAACACGCGAGGCGGCTGGACCGCTCACGCATCCTCATACCGTAACTCCATTGCCCTCCCTGCCCCTCAACATGAGCAATCCCGAGGATCACCTTCTCCTTTCGTAGATATCCGGCCAACACAACAACACTCTACCGCCCTCTCCCTTGCCGACGTCCGCGAAGCTGAGCGTGCGCAGTCCCAGACCACTGATTACTTCCTCCGTCACCACCTCCAGCAAATCACCGATGCTCTCGAGGCACCCGACGTCACTTCATAAGTCATTGAGAACTCACAGACTCCCCAAGTGGACTACCGCACGAAACTTCTCGAAGGTAGTCGCGTCGTGCGTGACACCCACTCCCAAGAGCTCAACGCCGCGGCCGGGAACATCTCGACAAGCTGAGAGCCGCCCTCGACCGCTCCTGCAGATTGATCAAGTCCAAAATCCCAAAAGAAAAATTCGAGGTCTACAACACAGCAGAGGCTCAGAGACTCCAGCAGAAACACGCCATCCCACTTGAGGCATCCGGACTATAGTTGGTGGCATGACAGTGTGCCGCGCCCCAGAAAATCTACTTAAGACGTCGACTGGCGAGCCTAGGTCCAGCGGTTTGTCTGCAAGCACCACCATATACTTCTCAATCCGCTTCCAATCAAACAACAAGTCGGTGTCGTGAAGGTGTTCTTGTTCGCAGGTTTAGTCTTCCGTAACCTCATCACCCCCATGACTGTCCTTTACTTCGCGGCACTCGCGTCCTTCCTCGGCAAAAACAGCAAAG
>JAKTSS010000204.1:0-21986 GCA_030580355.1 Debaryomycetaceae sp. yHKB357 | reverse complement strand
ATAAGAGGGTCATACTTGGATCTGGTCGGCCAAACATGGAGAAATGATTTCGCGATGCAAGGGAAACTACGGGAGCTTTCTTTGAGCATATCGTTTTCCTGCGTACATCCGTACTGTGTTATGCTATCAAGAATTGGCTGCAAATTTGTTATTGTATGCAGAACCGAGATTTTCAGTTCACTTCGAGAGTATTGTAGAGCAGGTCAGAGAAATCGACGAGCTCAGTCAGAACCAGTTCCACTGACAGGCCCTCAGTATACTTGAATCGGTTTTTCCACTTGCCAACCGTTTATCAAAATTCCGAACCATAGTTCAAAAGACGTTTTTGTTTCAAATGCTTGTAACTTAACACTGTATGGGAAGGGAACAATCTAATAGAATACTACCTTTGCGTCGCCGTGTCGTGAGCCCGTGGCGATTTTCCTTGTTGGATCGAGCTATCCGCAGTCACCCTGTCTTTCTCCATCAATATTGGCTGCATTTTTAGATGATAGTTCCCGTATGAGTCTTGATTCATATTGATTTTCCCCCTGAGCCCAAGCTGCGCGTGTGTGCAATTATACAGTTCAAGGGTCAGCTGCGAGACTATACCAATTGGTTTTACAAAGTTATTCGCACATCTACCTTGAATCAGGGTCACTTACTTCGACTTTAATGAACTCCTCCAATTTAACCCCCGGATTGCGAGGAGGATGGTAAACGTCCTTACTTGAAAATATCACTGGAATGGAGCCTTGAGAGGATCGATTACAGTCCCCTGTTTGGTGATTACCCGAGGCATGGTCAATTTTTGATGCGTCGCTCTCGAAGTCCATTCCTGGCCGACAGGCATGCGCAAAGATCGTTCGTACTGCTCACGACTCTCGAACGGATACGGAACACCGCTAGACTGGTACTTTAAGTTCTTCTTGTTGACCCGCTCGTTGATGATAACATTCTTGAGATTCTTATCTGCACGTTTATCCTTTTGCGCCACACCGTCAATCTTTCGCACTACCTTGCGCTTTTTGGGGACGTGACCTTCACCTGCCCAATCGCCCCATCCCGGAAGCGTGAGGTCTTCCTCCTTGTCGTCCTCATCCTCCACCACTTTAAGTTTCTCATCTTCAAACTGCGTTACCACGTCGTCGCCAGCAAATGCTTCGCGGATCAAGTCGCCTTGAGCAAACATTTGTATACCTCCGTCTTCGTCGTCTGATGTGTTTTCAGTACGCTTGCGAGGAGCTTTGAGGGTATTGGTGACTTCTATAGAAGCATCTTGATCTGAGCTTCCAGGCACCTGTTTTTGATGAGCCTTGGCAATCTTTGCGGCAGCTTTTGATAGACGGGATGACGATGGATCAATGAGTGTCACCTTGTTCAGTCGTTGCTTGGTCAGGGATTGTGGTGCTAGCCACGGGTTACCCGGCTCGGACATGCCCAGTGTCTCATCTGGGATATGAGATGGGGCCGGTGCCGGTTCTGGAATTTGTTGTGCGGCGTTCACTTTGTTTTCCAGTTTGTCGAGTGCTTCTTCCGCCTCATCATCTCCAAGTTGGCGCGACAAATTTTGCATTTCTTCGCTCGCTGTCGCAGCTCTAGCAGTATAGGTTCGACGGCCTTGGTTTTTGGTGGCGTTGACGGCGGAAGCGGTAGTGTCCAATATGTTTTCGTCATCCAGACCTCCTTCTTTGAAACGGCGTAAAGCCTGCAATTGCTCGGCATTCTCTTCGTGGGCGCGGCGTTCTGCATCTCGCATAAAGTCCATTGCGAGCACTCCCTTGCCTAAAGATGCACGCTTTTCGTCGTCCTGTTGAGCGTCATCGTTTGCGTACTCACGCTCAATGTCGGAGGCGTTTTCATCACTCTGCAGGCCGTCATCATAACCTACCTGCTTAGCACGAAGCCGCTCGCCCTGCCGCAACATCTCCTCTAATTCCAGTCGGTTATTCGCATCCTTGCTTAGCCCACTCTTGATCATGGACTTTGCCCATTGGGATTGAGTCTTGTGTTTCAATGACATGCGCTCTTGAGCGCGCTTTTTATCTTGGCCTTCGTCATCTTCACTATCAGATCCGTCCACGAGCTCTGTATTGCGCAACCGCTCTCGCTTCTGGATCTTGTGATACTGCTTTGACTTTATCTTTTTTATACGTTTGGCGCGCATCTCATCGCGAAACATGAGCTCCCGCATTTGTCGAAGCTCGGCAGTGCGTTTCCGCATTTCTGCGGGAGACAATTTTGCGATGGCGATCTGTTCAAACGTCGCTTCTTTAGTGTCGTCAACCAACGCCGACTGGGCTAAAAGAGCATTGACGCGTGCCTCGAGCTCATTCGTTTGTTCATCCGCCTGAAAAGTATTGTGCAGTGTTTCCTTTTCCGCTGTCAGCGGCTGCATGGGAAACTTCAAGACTTCAGCGTCGCGATTTTGACGGACAGTGTCCGCCCACTTGTTGACTTCTTCCTTGGTAATTTCATACGCCACACTGCGGTCATGACGATCCTGAATACGTTTCGGCAAGGGCGTTGCTAGAGCTTTTGACTTTTCTGTTGAATCAAGCAAGATTGCATCTTTAGCCACACTAGAGTCTACTGCCGCCATCATTTCGTGGAGAGATAGCTTCAGCGAGCCCGCGGGCACATTGAACTCATTTTCGTCACGAGTCTCTACCAATAAGCGTTTGCGTTCTGCGGCGGGCTTTTTGAGGTTACTCTTGATCTTTTCGGTAGTGGCTTTCAAATCAACTTCTTCATCGTCTGATTGGTCGTCAAAAACATCACTCTCGCTTTCTTCTTCACTCTCCTCATCACTATCGCTACCTTGCTCTGATTCACTCTGTGCAGACTCGGATTCCCACGCATCATCGAGGACAAGGTCGTTAGGAGATGTTGTGTGGCTATGCAAATCCTTATCGTCCATATCCCATGCCTCCGATAGGCCCACCATCAAATTTTCATCTATACTATGCTCGTCCAGGTCGTATTCTCGATCGTCCGTCTTTTCGTTAAGATTATTGCCTCTCTGTTTTATTAGCTTTTCACGTTTAGCCTCGTCACGTAGAGTTTGAGAAAATTTCGAGTTCAAGACATCGTACTCGTCATCTGAGCCCATTGCCTCGTCCGAATCAAGCTCCTCGTCCACAAAGCCTTCGTCCAGAGCATCGTGGCTTCTTCCATCCTTGAGGAAGCGACTGGCATCCATGATTCCATCAACAATGTCGCCATCGTTTTCCGCGCCAGAGTCAGAGTCGGAACCGTTCTGTGCGCGCTCGGCGATTTGAAACGCATCCAAGATCTTGCGTGAAGACCTTTTGGAAGTTCCCTTCTTTTGGGGCTTCTTTGCCATTTCTGTGGTTGATTGGTGAGCAGTTCAGAACCTATCCTGATGCGATGCCTCATCGCCTGCAAAATCATGGTCACGTGATACAGTAGACCATGATCTGCGTCATACCTCAGAGTCCAACCTGATCAGACCGTCGGGGTATATGCAATATGCTTAGCAGTATTCATTAGATTATATACTTACAAGGACTCTAATCGATCATTGATTTCTTCGGCACTCAATTTCCGGAACCGAGGACCTTCCTCGTTCGTACCCGTGAACCCCAACATGTGGGGTTGTGGGTCACTAATGATAGCGATATCCAAGTTGTTCCCGGTCAATTCACCATCGACGGACTCTTTCAAAGCGAGTAGAGATACGTGGATGGCGTCTTCAAGCTCCAATTCATCATTCCATCTTTTTTCCAAAAACGTCTTGGCGGACACAGCGGTCTTTCCAATCGCAGTGGCTTTCCATGGGAAGTAACTGCCCAGCGGGTCGACTTGGTATAACTGAAAGGATGACGAGTGGTCATCGTACCCGCCCACAAGCAAGGAAACGCCGAAAGGGCGGATCCCACCCAGCTGGGTCAGTTCTTGCATGACCTTGGCGATCTCCTGGACTAATATCTTCACCGGCGGGTATTCATTGTAGATGCGCTTATAATTTGTATGGGCCAATTTTCTGGCTTTATCGACGAGAACTCTAAAGTCGGGGCCCATACCGGAATAGGACATGCCGACATTCGGCGTGATAAGCTCTACTTTGGAATGGGTCTCGCTTTTGACGAGAGGAGAGTTGACTTTGCGCTCGGTGGCGAGGACAAGGCCGTTACTGGACTTGATGCCGATAGTGGTTACACCTTGCTTGACGGCGTTCAAGGCGTACTCGATCTGAACCAACTTGCCGCTGAGAGAAAAGATGTTAGTACGTTGCGTAATTCACTGTTGCGGCAATAGAACATACCTAGGCGAGAAAGTCGTCAATGAGAATGAATATCTGTCCGCCATCCTATTAGTGCGTGCTCTGACGAATGGTTCCTTGTCGTGGTGAGAACTGAACTTGAAATCTACGAAAAGGGTCACGTGTCTGTGACCTCCTAATGGGGATTTTATAAACTTATACTCACTACACGATCACCACTGAGCTTTATAACTAAATAGCTCCAGGAACACCAAGTACAGTAACTACTAGCACTATGTTTGATAAACCTTTGAATTTCAAGTCATATAACCGTCAAGCTTAATGACTAGTGAACCTTATGTATCCCAAGCCACAGGAAATCTAAACTAATGATTTAAGCGCACTCTAGCGATTGTCGCCTAGTCGAATTGAACAAACCTCTCTACTCTTCCTCTTCGTCATCAGTGTCTGGAGGTCTCGGAGTGCCCTTGGGTGTGTTCAACCACTCAATGTACCGTAACCGCCGACGTTCCGTTTGCAACTTCTTTTCGTTTCTAGTCATCTTCTTTTTCCGGGCACGCACCTTGATGTTTGCGGGCGAGTCGTCGTCATCGGCCCTCTTCTTGGCGGGTACTGGTGTGGGGACGGGCGTAGATCCGCGGCTGGCGTCCGACTCGTCCACGCTCTCCGAGGCTTGTGAGTCTTCAAAACGTGAGTTGTCTACTCCAACCACTCCCTTTTGCACAATCTTGCCGTTTTCAACGTGCCACTGCTCCGGGCACAAGGCACCCACAAATTCGTTATTGTGCGAGATCATCACGACTCCACCATTCCATCCACGGATGGCCATGGCCAATCCGCCCAACGAGTCACGGTCCAAGTAATTAGTGGGCTCATCCAACACCAACAAGTGGGGGTTGTTCCACATGGCACCCGCGATCACAACCTTAACGAGCTGTCCTCCCGAGAGTGATCCCATGGGCGTGTGGTCTGCAATATCACCGTCCAACCCAACATCCTCGAAATGCTTGCGGATAACCTTTGGTGAAAGGTCGCGGTACCCCAATCCCTCGCGCGATGCCTCGTGATCGTCGAATTTCTGTGTCAACTTGTGAAATCCGTGCTCAAGCAATAACTCCTTAGGCACCCACGCGTTGTACTTGGGCAACCAGTTTTTCCACTTGACTTCGTACTGAAACGACTTTTTCAACTTCTGACGACCGACAATGGCTTCAATGATGCGGGGCCCGCGGCCATCACCAACGTCAATCTCTTTCGCCATTTGCTCCTGTTCCTCGGCCGAGATTTTGCGCGACTCTTTCAACAATACCTCACGGTCGTCACCAAAGCGATAACGCCACTGCAAGTACTGATTCGCTGTCTTTTCCTTGTGTTGTTCCACGTGCTGCAATGCATGCTGCGCAATGTACCCAATCCGCAAATTGGGGTGCTTCTCGACTGTTCCCTGCTGGGGCACCAACTCTGCTGTCAAGACCTTGATAACGGTCGACTTTCCGGCACCGTTGGGGCCAACAATCGCAACACGCGACGAGAGCGATAACGATACCGACACATCGTGCAACGATGGCTTTGCGGCTCCCGGGTACGTAAAAGTGACGTTGGACATGCGTGCGACGGCACGCGTGTTGGACTTTACTCCCGTGAGAATGCCTGCAGGCGGGAAAGCCATCTTGACGTTGGAATCCGTCAAGGTATAGTACAGCTTACCCTCGGGCTTTATCTTGACAAACTCAGACAAATTGCCCTTGTAGTAAGCCAACTTCTTGTTCTCATAGTGGATAATGTCAGTGCACACAGCGTCCAAAAAGCCGCTATCGTGCGATACAATCAAGGACGTGATGTCGGTGTGGGTCACCAAGTAGTCTTGCAACCACTTCACATTACCCACGTCCAAGTGATTGGTGGGCTCGTCCAATAACAAAATGTCAGCCTTCATCAACATTGCACGCGCCAACTCCAACTTCATTTTCCACCCTCCGGAAAGCGATCCCACGTTTTGCTCCAACCGCTCTTGCGGGAACTCTACCGACAATAACGCATTGGCAATGTCTTTACGCTCCACATGCACCAATTCCGGGTCTGACGCGATAAATGCGACCAAGTCCATATCACCCTCGGAACCTTGCAACTTGTGCTCCACAAAGCAGGTTCGCAACTGGTCGGGTGCCGGAAAGCCCTCCAACTGGCCCTTCGAGATTGCTCTCATCAAGGTGGATTTGCCAGCACCGTTACGCCCACACAATCCGTAGCGGTGGCCCTTGAGTAAGCGCAAGTTGGTCTTGTTGAGCAACATGCGCGACCCGTAAGCTAACGAGAAATCGGCATTGACGATCTCAATAGCACCCTCTTCGTCGCCGTAATCATGCGCAGTGGTGGCGGTGAACAATTCACGCAACCGGTGCACTACTTTATCAATGTACAGGTTTTTTTCGGGGCATTCAATCACAAGCATAACCAAATACTCACGCAATCGGTTCCAGTCATTGACGTTGGCATCTGACTGCAACACGTGCGACAAATACTGAGCTGTGACCGGGTCCGTCAAATTCAACGCATCAATTATCTTGGTGAATGACTCGTCAAAGTCATGGGTATAGAATTTCAATGCTTGCTCCAAGGAAATGCGACCGTGAAACTTGCCGTCGCAGTGCTCTTGTTCTGCCTCTTTCAAAACGTGATAAGCTTTACCGGCCAATTCTCTGACTTCGGGCAAGGATGCGTTGTTGTACACTTTTTCAACACCGGGCATCAAGATGGGTATAAACGAGTCAATCTCGCGCTTGTTGTTTACCAATCTCGTCAAATTTTCTGTAACGGTGACGGTTTGGCGCAACTGATCATTGCTGGATGAGGACATTTTCAAGGATTTGTCCAATATGGGTACCAACAAGGATAATGCAGGCTCGGTGACTTCAGCCACAAATGTGACCAGGGACAAGTTTTTTATGCACTCGGGGACCTTGGTGGGGTCAGCAAGCGTTTCCACAATCAAGTCGAATTTGTTTTGCAAATCCAAATTGTCCAAGACCTTGACAAAGCGCTTGAGAATCGCCAATCCGTGCTTGGCCAATTCCTGTTTGAAGTCGGTGGCCAAGTCGGTCAACACGGGCACTGCTGACACAAAACGAAGTTCCAACAAGTCGGCAGGCACATCGTCAACTATGCGACCGATAATTTCAATAGCCGCTAACTTGTTATTCCATTTAGCCGAGGATTTCAAGTACTGTAAGACGTGATCGAGCACTACCGATCCCTTGGCTTCGACCACAAAAGACGAGTACAAGGCATCGATGCTTTTTCTGGCGGCCTTGACGACGTTTGCATCCTTATCGGCAATCATATCAAAAGCCGCACCAAAGAACCCCAAGAGATGAGCTTCACGGGGCGGAGAACATCCAAGCCGGGCTGCCAACTGCTGGACGAGCACTAACGCCGCCTCTCTAACCAACACCGGGTTCTTTGGTTTACTGAGGGACAGCACTATGTCTAGTAACAGCCAGTCCTGAACTATGGATGCTCCTCCATGCTGTTCGACGGCGTCCACAATAGCGGTGACCTCGGTCTTGACGTCGCCTATGCGGGAGGCCCGCTCAATTGCGACCAAGTTTTCCAGTATCGGCAAATTGAACACGTTTAACTTTCCCAACGCCGAGTTAAGCGATGAGAGCGATGTGCTGGAAGATTCGCGAGCAGGGGTGCTGGCGCCGCTGCCCGGGGTCGAGCCCACAGGCGTTTGGTTTGCCAGGCTCCGAGAAGCGGTTCCGCCGGGCACAAAGGGAGCAGCGCTGGGCCTGAACCGAGCTTGAGCCAGGGGTTGCTGCAGCTTCAAGAAATCGTCGAATGATTGCTTCGACATAGTTCGATGAGAAGCCGGGGAGAAAAAGCAGCGCCAAGTAAGCTCTAACGTAAAGTGACGCTCTTCAGAAAAGTCAAGTTGCGGCCGTGGAGGAATGCGCGATGCCCCGAGTAATTTTTCGCTTAGGTAATATTTTCGGCGGACCTGGTTGTGCCTTTTTTTTAGACTTCCCAATTGAGGCATAACGAGATGGAATGTTTTTCATCGGACAATAGACAGGTGGTTGCGACCAGTGTCAAAAACCACCATCACTTCTTTGCCATTTTTGATGGCATTAAAGTGAATTTTGAGCGTTAGGTTATAGGAGTTGCGTGACCGCGCGCGATCTCTTTTCGCGCCACGACCATTCCCCGGCTTGGGCTCGTATCTTTCAGCTTTTTGCAAGTGCATGTCAGAGACCCCTACCAAAGAAGATTGGAGTTGTTTTCGTGTATAAGTTTGCAGGCCTTTTAATAGCAAATCTTGATCTTCATGCGCCGAAAGGGTATGTACCGTGATGTCGTTAAGCTGCGTGGTCGCTAGGTCGTGACTAGACCATACAAGATAAAATAAAGCAGGAGACGCGGTCACGAGCTGAGTGGCGTTCACTTGAAGCAGCAGATCTTGTGTGTGCTTGGGCTCCACTAAAATCACACGCGTCGCCGTCGTCGAATCTTGGATCGTGAATGTCGCGACCTTACCGAATACGTCGACGCACATTATTTGCGCGCGCGTCGGTTCTGCGAAAATCTTGTGAACCAGGAGGAGATGATCCGTATCAATCGGTGTATCTAGAGTGTATGTGTACTGATCGACCCCATTTTGAATCTTCAAACTCTTACCGTGAGACGAGATTTCGATTGCCGATCCATCAAACACTAGACGCGCCGGCGCTGTTACCATATCTTGCACGATAAAACTACTGTCATCGGTAGTCAGCAGAGCACTAAACTCTCCTAAAACAGTTTCAGTATCGCTTTGGTCGTAAAGTCGAGTATGAGGCTCTGTCTCCTTCAAGAAATCCTCGGAATCAGATTCCAGATCAAAGTAGCGTGCGACATTTGACGCCCGAGGAGGTACAATTGCGTCTGATGCGGGCAGCGACGACTCGAGGCTATCACCCGTATTAGTCTGTCCGTTGGAAGGCGCCCCAAAGAGCGCCTCCAATTCGGAGGCGCTACTGTGACATTGTCGATTAACAATGCTACTTCCTGGGTTACTAGGAACGCCAAGCAAAGCCACCATCTGCTGCATTGTTTGTGAAAGCTTTTCGCGAGATTGCTGGATTGCAGATACGTCTAGTTTTGGTAGATCAGGAGAAGAAGCTTTTGAAACAGTTTCGGTGATGGGCTCGCCAGATACCAGGCCCGTCTTTTTTTCCTGGAATAGAGCCAATTCTCGTTCCAAGAGACGGATACGGTTAGCTTGTTGTTCGTTGGTATACTCTAGTGCCTGTATCTCGCCCTCGAGATGGGCGATCTTGTATTTCATTTCGGTCTTTTCCAAGTTGGTCATGATTTTGAAGCGCTCCAAATGCGTGAACTCGGATGTTAGGTAGCTGATGACACCTGGAAGCGTATAATGTGCTGGAGGCAACAGGTTCATGGCTCCTTTAGTATGATTATTGGAATTTTGCTCCATGGCTTAACTCGTACTACAGTGTCCGGCGAATGACGAAATGTGTGATGAATTTTTTTAACAGTGGCGTTAGTATCCTGCACAATATAGAGACAAGACCACCCTACTTCGCGGCGGCCCAATCATTCAACCCGAGCCGATTACGGGCAATCTCGATAGCATAGAACTGTATTCTCACTGCGAACATGGTATTGTTCTCGGTGTACTCATCGTCGGCGCGGATGCGTAATAATGTTCCGAAATTGTAATCATCGATCTCCTTAAACTGTTCGCAGAATGCGCGCCATTTGGCCTTGCCTGCGGCCAGTTTCATTGCATCTTCTTCTATCCGCGCAACTTGTTCCTTCTCCTTGTATTCTGGGAAAGTCTCCAACAACGCCAGATGGATATCGTCATCGTGTGGGGTCAACCGCAACTTTGATCCAGGCACGCTCTGCAAGAGTTGCCAGTACGTTTCTGCTTGAGCGACGGCTTTCACGGCGAATTGCTTCTCGATGTCTTCCAAATTCTCGGCCGACTCAGCTTGGATTGCGGACATGGTTAATTATGACAATAGGAAGAAGGAGCGGTCTGGCGATGCGTCTCCAGTAGGCTCGAAAAAAAGTTATAACAAAGTTCGTATGGAGGCGAAGAGTGGCATAAATTGGGGACAAAAATTACGCATCGCTAAATGTTGTCACGACCGGCGGGAAATCAATCTTTGTAAACCACTTGGTCATATCCTTGATCTACTATGATACGATGGATAAAAGATAGAACTCGTCCTTCACTGTGATGATCGCGTGTTCCGCATATATATTCCATCTATTTCGTCTGCATTTCACATTGCCTGGATTATGTTGCGTTTGAAACTTGTGATCTATTGACTTTAGGACTTGTTACTTTTAGTCGCACGTGGTGACTTGTCTAAAGGACGATTCCTGCCTCGTTCTTCACTGGACAATGCCCCTTCGGCTGATCGTCGGGGCAATCAAGTCGCGGGTGCTCCTGGAAGACGGCCCCATTGCATCTTGGAGGGAGGCGACATGTCAAAGAGTAATGAAGTCTCTCGGACACGCACTAGACGAAAGACAATCGCCCATGAGACTCTCCCCGTATCACGATGGATGGCGGTTTAGCGTTTGGTTGCTACCGGTCTAGGGTGATGTGTTGCAAAGTAGCACCTGTGTGCAGAACACTTTGTCTCCCCATGATACTTTTGCAGCCAAATTTTCTACCTTGTAAGTCTACTTCCAATTGCATCATGGCTCCTTCCCCAAAAAGTACAAACGTGTGGGTTTCTGAGAATCTGCATCATCGAATAGATGAGCTCGTTGACTTTTTACCCGTCTCCTCCGATAAGAAAGGCCCTGAGCTTCTCCACAGCGTCCTGCAAACAGACCAAAATGGTAAGCGCCGCCGGCTTAAAACTGAAAACTACTTCAAACAGAAATTGAAAGCTATCGACATCAACCCAAACATTGCTATTATCAGTGGTCATGCTGAATCTTTATCGCAGAACTCGAGTCTTCACTTTAACCACGGTAAGGAATTAGCCGCCGACAAGCGCATTGCTAAACTTGATCGAGTGCTGGCTTGTGCGCACGGGATTGAGTCCACTCATTCAAACGGACAAATCGAGGAGACCGCGTTTATCACCAAAGCCAGTGTGTCAAACGGAACACCTCGCGCTCCATTCCCTGTTTACGACATGCAAAATGCTATCGTTGCTATTGAATGCGTAAAGGAATGCTCACAAAAACATGACCGCTTGCGTGTGGAAGATAGTCCAAAACTTCAATTATTACTCGCTGGAAACTCCGATGAGTTTGAAATTGCAAGGCTCAATAGACTTGTCAAAACTTTAACTAAGCGCTCCACCAAAATGGCAGTCAAATACACCGCGTTACGTGCAGCGAAACACCAATCATGTCAGCAGTATATTGAGTTGAGGGAACAATACAAAGCGCTCCATGACTATTGTCTAGAGTCTAGTGCTGCATTTGATGAATTGGAGAGCGCAAACGACGCTGCCACGGAAAAAGTCAATCTTTTGCAAAACAATAAGGAGCAAGTTGAGCACGAGCTTTCTGAGCTCACAAGGCGGGTGAAGGATATGCAGCAGAAGCAAAGCCGTGTGCTTGTTGCATTTTTCGCCGCTGCAAAAGATGTGAAGGAGGGATTTCAGGGGAATGGACAGGACTTGAAAGCCTTTACGGATATCATGCTGCGTCTAGACGTCGTTGGCAATTTGTTTCTGGAGTTTGGAGATAGTATTGGGCAGCCTCTTGATACGGTGCTGCAAATGTACCGAAATGTCGAATTCATTTGCAAAGCCACCGCCAATCTTATTGTGGTTAACGCCGAATACAACGAAAAATTCCGATCACTTGAAAACATCCGCCACAAAGCTGCGGAGTCGCAGCAAGAGATTCGTATCCTAAAGGAGCAGGTCAAACGTCTTGACTTTGAAATCCAACAATCGCGAGCTGAAAAAGAGCGACGCAAGACAGATCATGACTTGTTGCAGAAATGTTTGCATGAAAAAGTGTCGGACCTCGAGAAATGCCACGCCGACTTGGAAGACACACAAGTAAAGCACGATACGCGTTGCACAGAGTTGGAGAAAATACGCGTCGATCACGATGAATGCCGCAGCCAACTAGATGAGACACGAATCAGGCTCGAGGAATGCCGCAGCGAACTATATGACACACAAATCAAGCTCGATCAATACCGCGTCGAATTGAAAGAGGCACAAAACAGGTTCGGGGAGTGCTGTAGCGAGTTAGAAAACATACATTCAAAGCTCGCAAAACAGAAAAAGACACGGGATATCGAAATTGAAGACTTAAAGACGGAAGTGGATCGTGTTTCAATGGCATTTCAAAGTGCCGTAGTCGAAAGAGAAAAGTTTGAGTTGGCCTCGCAGATGATAATTGCTCTACAAAGCAAAGGGATTGAGGACCGAGATAAGGAGATAATATCCCTCAAGAGAGCGCAGCAAATGATCCACGACTGTGACAGATCTCTGGAAGAATTTCTTGAAAACCTCGTCGAGTCTCAGCTGGTGCCTGAGGACATGGGTAAGGCTGATGTCACAGAGAATGAGAATCTAAACGAATGCTCGACCTCTCCTCAACGTGGCGTTGCGTGTAGCGATGTGGACTTGCTTATCCGGTCTCTTTCGAATAACGAGCCTGAGACTTTGCTAGAGCCCAAGAAGGAAGACGAAGATGAGTTGGCAATTGTGGAGGCTGATATTCTTCTAAGTCATAAACCTGATTATTTGATTCAAACGGGTCAAATGTTTGGGAAGTATGACTCTGAGCCGGTCCAAGATGATGCAGTACCTCTAGCCTGCGAGACGATGGTGTTGGCGACCACCCATCAACAGGTGAAACAATCGATTGTGTGCGCAACCACTGATCAACAAGAGGAACAGCCACTTGTGTACGTAGCCACTAATCAACAAGAGGAACAGCCGATTGTGTGTGCGACCATCGATCAAAAAGCGGAACAACAGGTATCAAGCGTGGACACCGACCAAAAAGGGGAGCAGTCGCCCGTGTGTGCGACTATCGATCTCAAAAAGAAACAACAAACATCGTGTGCGGACATCGATCGACAAATGGAACAGCCGATTTTGTGTAGGACCACCAACGAAGAAGAGAATAAAGAGATGTCACGTTTAAACACCAACCAAAAAGTTGAACAGCCGACTGTGTGTGCGACCATCAATCAAAAAGATCAAGAGAAATCATGCGAGGACACCAATAAACAACAAGGGGAATATTCCAAAGAGCATCCGAGAACACCTGCGATTAAGAGGTTGACAAGAAAACTTCTGAAGCGGTTTCATCGTCCCAGTATCGACATGGATTGCAAAGCCATTGGTCCCCGAGAGCGCGATCCGAATACTTTAGAGAATGATGACCAAGACAAACAAGATCAAATCTTCTTGGTTCAGGCGTCTTCTTTATGGGCATTGATGAGTGACAGTTTGTCTGGAATAGAGCCGGAAGTTGACCCGGTGACTCCATTTTCTGTCACCAACCAGAATGTTGCAGACCGGGAGACGCTCAAAGGGGGTGCAGAACATCAGCTAACCGAGCTCACAGTTTTTGCCCCGACAGTCTTTGCGCATTTGCGCTCTATCTTTAAAGTTGAAGGTCAGGACATGGCGCTGTCTATGGAAAAGACGTTTACGGTAGCGGACTCACGTCATGGCGTTCTCACAAGTGACCGACGCTTTATCGTTGAAATTATCCCGTACGTCGAGCATGAGCAATTCCTAGCCGTTTTGGCTCGTTACGCCGATTATGTGTTGCAGAACGCGTGTACTTGTTTACCACGCTTTTATGGTTTGTACGAGGCCAAAATACCTGCAAAAACAGGCCAAGCACACGACATTTTCCTTGTTTTGGCTGAGAACACTCTTCACACACTAGGCGAATTCGATGAGATGTATCGTTTGAATGGAGGCGCCAACAACGCTGAGCCACTTGTAGCGCATTGCCGCATCCTCGGTGATGCGGATTGGATCAAGCGGCAGGAAGTTTTGCATCTTCATCGGTGGCTTGCTCAGCTGTTGAAAAGCCAATTGCAGAGTGACGTCGAATTCTTGCAGACTTTAGATTCGAGCGGATACGTTTTGGAGGTGATTGTGAGAAGAGTTGACCATGGCCCACCTCCAAATTCAAGTGCGTCCCTGAATAGTACCGTTTTTGATCGAGACTGTTGCTCATTTTACCCGGAGAAGGCTTTCTGGCAGCATGATGGCGGGATGCTTGCGCAAATACCTGGACCTCGTACCCTCTACTATGTTAACTTGATCAACATCTTTTCGAAAGCTACCGCGACCTCGCACAAGTGGCGCACGAGCGATGCGGGTGGTCGTGTTGCTAATGAATATGCAGCGAAGATGGTTTTGCTTTTGAAGAATTCTCTTTGTTGAGTCATTATGGAGGGTGTTGCCATCGAGGTTGTACAAGCAGTCAACTTTTCCCAATCGCTATTGCCCTGTACGTATACTTGGTCAATATATTGCTCTCAAGAGTTGTAAAAGCACAACAAGACGTATCTTTCCGTCAGAAATTTCGCTCCAGTGAGTAAAGCTTTATCATGTGTGATTCGCATAAAACGAGATCGAGGGTGTACCACATATAGTGTAAAAGAGATGAAATTTGTAGTGGTACTTTTACGTTCGCAGGTAGTACGTAAATGCGCAAGTATCATCGCTCAATGAGAGAGATTCCATCGCTTCATATTTAACGCATGTCAAAATCACATCCTCCTTGTATGGCTCGGTAGATGCAACGTTGTAGACCTTTGTTTAAAATGACCGGTTGCAGATCTCAGGCTGAAAATTTCACGCCTAATGTGGCAAGTTGAGATGCTAGGCTGCAACTGGAAGGTCAAATAGTACAGTTTAGGAGTGGTATGGGGCTGGCTTTGTCGCTTCTGGAATATCAAGCTGATCCTGATGTGAATGTTTCCAGAGTATCGCGTGTATTTGCATCTAGCACCATGAATATGCCATGTTTGAACCTTTTTAACGCCAAGATGAGTTAAGGAGATTCGGGTGGCGTATTGATACTAGCCAAGTGGAAAAGGCTCGGTCAAAGCAACGTGGTGAAGCCAAACGGTCGGCACAAGCAAACCAAGTAAAGCCGTTCATTTCAGGAGATAGCGTCGTAACATAAAAGTCGAAAGCTGGGCATGACGAATACTATGAGCTAGATTTCTTGGGTTGAGATTGTGTGGTATCCCCCCGACAGCGTCGGATTCAGAACGAAATAAATGGTACTTTATTGGCGTCGTACAAGTCACGAATCACTCCAAGGAGACTCAGTTCTTACCGATGAATCGACACACCTTTTGCTTGCGAAATAATGCGGTCGGGGTATTTGGGGCGATTTCCTGAGTGGTTTTGCTCTCTGGCAGTGTAAAATAACAGCTTTTGAGATCCAACTTTAGTAAGCGAGACCAATTTCCTCCATGAAGAATAGCAGCATTATAATGTAGATTGTCCATGAGAGATATTGACCCGTAGCTATCAGCAACCGCACTTGGTGAAATTTGCGTTAGCTTCGTATATAACGAAACGGGCAATCTTGCCAGTCAGATGGTTGAATCCTCCAATCCCCTCATCTTTTGCATCAAAATCTTCACCAGACGAGAGTTCGCTGCGGGGGTGGCTCTCATCGGATACCTTGAGACTAATCGTGCAACTCGCTGGTCACCAAGCGTCACGAAATTCTTCACCATTTGTTATTCCTATCATCAGCCTTTGATTGATTGTTCCCCAATTTGGGTCAAGATCCATTGGGCTTCCCTCTCTCCGCTGCAGTATGCACCGTGAACGCACCCTGCGCCGTCCAGGATGGTATGCTCACCTGCAAACCTTACTCTCTTGTTCCCTACCCCACTAGTGGCCGCAATATCGTTGTGCTCCCCCAGAAGCTGGATGATCAACTCCAGGGCGTCATCGCCAGTCGTGAGGGCGGTGTACAGTCCGCGAATCCATGGGTTGAGTGTCCAGTCACTGACAATCGTCTTTAACGGCTCTAACATGGCACATCCTTCCACCACAAGTTTCATGAGCATAGGTTTAAAGTATGCCCACGCTTGAGCGGGGTTCAGCTCGCAATACTCCGTCAAGGGCGATTGAGTCAATACTATTAGGGCCTTGCAGTTTGGTTCAATGACCGTGCCATTGAATGCGACCAAGGGGTAGCTGAATGGAGCAGGAGGGTCACACAAGGGTACGGAGTCGGAATCACCATTTCCCAACACCACAAACAGGTCACGATGCATATCCCACCAAACAGAGTCAAACTCGAACACGACTTTCCCGAGAGCACCGAAATGCACTGTAGTGAGCGCGTCGCTTAGCGATTTCGGAAATGGCGGATACCATGCGATTCCATTGGGGTGCCCCTGTTCTAGCTGTAAGATACTGACGGGGACTGTGACCACGACGAAGTCACATTCAATCTCCTCTTTATCAGTAGTCACGATAACTGTGTTCTCTCGAGAATGGTCGATGCCGCGTACCGGCGTATTCATTTGAAGAATCGCGGAATCCAATTTGCTTACCAAGTAATCAATGACATGGTCATAGCCTTTGACGTTAAACAAGTTGCGGCCCTGGTGGTCTATTGATGCATACTTGCCGCTGATCTTATGCCACGGTATTCCAAACCAGAGCTCTGCGGTACGGGCCATGCGAGCAGCCAAGTCGGCCGTCTCTGACAGCACGAATGCGCGGTATCGCGTTTGGAACTGTTGGGCTAAATGCTGCAACAGCTGGTCCGGCTCATCAAGCGTGTTAAAGTAGCGTAGTTCTATACTCTTGTTCAAGTCCGCCACTGCCTGCTCAATTTTTAGGCCGCACATGTCAACGGGGCCTTTCCGTTCCGACACATACACGAGAGGCTCTCCGTCGTTGTAGACAGTGTCGCGAAGAGGCAAGCAGCAGAAGGGCTCCTCCCATGCGATTGCGTCCTGCAACACCCGGTTAGTGAGTGAGTCGTGGAACCAGCTCGCACCCATATCGTACGAGTGGCCACTTACCAGCGCATGTCTGTTGGTGAAAATGCGGCCGCCCACGCGATTCAGAGCTTCCAATACGAGGATTTCGCGCAGCTTAAGAAGATCATGGCTATTCACTGCCAAATCATGCGCCGTCTTGAGACCCAGAATCCCAGCACCTATCACACACACCTTGACTCTTTTCTTCATGCTGGGGCGATACGGTGTTGAAAAAAGAGGGTCTCAAACATTTTCACCATACAGAGGTGTCGCCTAATAGTACCGACCGGAATCAAAGACTGAGGCACAGTCAGTGTAGCTAAGCAATTCTCCTTAAGTCCAAGACTAACGCTCAACACTTGGTGCCCTACTATAAATCTCTTTTACACTTTGATATCTCCTCTCAAAATGAAGCATTCTCGCAAAAAATAGACAATTAACTCGGAAAGGGATCATACTTGGTAATCCACTTCTACCCGGATATTGCCAAAGACAACATTGTGAGATACATGACAGTATTTTCATTCTGCCAAGTATCAGCTACTTCCCATTTTGACCACCCCCGTGGTACCTTGGACAACACCTCTCATGGTACCTCTGAGAATAGTGACGCCTCTCAAGATACCTTTCATGATAATAATCACAGCCGCATATGATACCTTTTATACAGCCTCTCATGATGGCGACACCTCTCATAGTACCTCTTGTGATAACAATAACCACCTCTCATAATTCCGACTACCGCTTACAATCCCAACGACTGCCTCACATGCTCTCTGACTCGTTTGTCGAACTCGTCTCGGTCGTCTCTCCAGAGTTTGCACGCGTCAATGTTTGCCCCGCTCTCAGGGTTGGGCTCCGCAAGCATCAGCATAACGCTGAGGAGAATCTTTTCGATACTCTGCACTGGCAGCCACCGTTCCTCCGGGCGCTCGTAGCGGTTGGGGTCCTCTCCCGGTGGGTGCAAAATAGAGATACACACCAAACCGTCAGGGTATATGTTCGGATGCAAGAGAGGGGGGTTGAACTTGAGGGTCGGAGGGGCTAGGGGATAGTCTTTGGGGAATTCAAGTAGAGCAGGGAACACGCCGTTCTCGTAGGGAGTATCCTCCGGGCCCGCCACGAGACATTCCCATACGAACAAGTCATCATCGTTGACGGGGCCGGCGATGACGCCAGGAGGGGGATCTCGAGTGAGCTGCTGGTACTCCTTTGCAAGTCTCTTTTGAGCAGTACTGCGTGGTTTCGTCCCCATGAGTATAAATTCGCCTGAACCTAGTTGACGGGTAAACCATGGATCCGCAAGCCTTTCCCCTTGGGGCGGTTAGCGTAGGCACAAGGATTATGTAATAGGATCGATAAAGTCACGTGCGTGACTGTTAGAAGACACGAGTTTTTTTCTTCCCGGTGTTGTCGATTGACAAAAATCACCGCGATTAAACTACACAATTGTGAGAAAAATGTCTCTTTTAGCAAAAGTAAAGAACGTGCTCAGTGCAGATACCCTAGTGCTCGTACCGGTTAACAGTCTGCTGATACCGGCGCCCGAGCGTCTCTTGACAATTGCCTCTATCTCAGGAGATTCGTCGGCCGCGGCCCGTGATTTCGTTCGTGCACTCTGCATTGGCAAGGAAATTCGCTTCTCGGTGCTCCGCAAAACACCGTCAGGCAGGGAAATCGGTGACGTGTCGTTTCCTGGAACCCCCAGCCTTCAGAAACTCTTGATTGAGTCCGGCTGGGCCCGTCTCAAGGACAATTTCGCCACAGCTGACGACACCGAGGCGGACGCCTTGGCCAACGCGGAAGCCCTGGCAAAGTCCAAGGGCAACGGTGTGTGGAGCCCCTCCTATAAACCCGATCAGCAGGTTCAATTGACTCCCGAATTGATCTCGCAGCTGCAGCTGGATCCGCTTCCGGCCGTCGTTGAAAAAGTCATTTCTGGTGACCGATTGCTCATTAGAATTTCGCTACCGGGAAATACTTTGGTCCTGACCCCGGCGCTCTTGGCAGGTGTGCGTGCTCCTCGAAATGACGACCCCACCTTACCTCCGCACGTGATCCAGGCCGCTCACTTGTCAAAGGCATTCGTCGAGAACAAGCTCTTGACCACTACTGCGAGTCTCAAGGTATCCATTGTGGGCCAGAACCAAACGGGGATTCCGATAGCTCTGGTTTTGCATCCCTCCGGGAAAAATATTGGCGAAGCATTGTTGGATCTGGGGTTGGCCGAAATTGTAGACTGGCAATCTCCCATGGTAGGCTCAGCGACCATGAGCGTGTTGCGTAAGGCTGAACTGACTGCTAGAGCCTTGGGTAAGGGCGTGTGGGCCTCGTCCGTAGCTAGGTCTGCGCCAAGCTCGTCCTCGAGCCTGGCTCCAGTAGCTACCGCTGCCAGTGTCAAGGTCGGTGTTCTGGTTTCGAACGTGACGGTTGCACGCATCATTTCGGCAGACACCTTGGTGGTCAGGTTCCCGGACGATACCGAGCTCACAGTGCAACTAGCATCCGTAAGGGGCCCCAAACCTACCGACCGCACCGTCACCTCGGACGCGGCCGTGCAGCAAGCTCTCGTGTCCACCGCGCGCGAGTTTGTGCGTCAGCATGCGATTGGCAAATCCGGAACCTTGTTTGTTGACGGCCACCGAGACGCCAATGTCGAACGCGGCTTTGAAAAGCGGTTCCAGGTCTCGTTCAAGATTAACAACTCTCAGGACTTGCTGGAACTCATTGTCAGCAACGGTCTCGCTACGGTGTTGAGACACGGTAAAGCGACGCTGCATGAGCGATCGCTCAACTGGGACCGCCTTTTGGAGATTGAGGAAGAGCAAAAGAGCTTGGGTACTCGCGGCGTATTCTACAACAAGCCCGATATCACCAAAGTCCTCAAGGTCGGTTTGCGCGTCGTGGACGCGTCTGAACTGCTTGCCAAGGCCAAGACTTTTTTGGTGGGATTGAAGAAGCGCGGCCGCATCTCCCTGGGCTTTTACGTTGAGCATGTGGTGTCAATGAACCGACTTCGTCTCTACAGTCCGCGCGAAGACCTCAAGTTGACCTTGATTCTAGGCGGCATGGCTAACGACAAAACCGAATCGCTAGCGGAGAGCGGGCTCCGCTACATGAACAAGCGTTTCTACCAGCGCAGCGTCGACTTTGAGGTCTATGACACGGATAAGCTCGGCCTGTATGTCGGCAACATGTTTGTTGCCGGCCGCGGTGCCACCGCCACCCCGGTCCAGGTATTGCTCTTGGAACAGGGACTCGCAAAGTTGCATCCCAGTGCTCACAATAACTCGTTCTGCGCAGCCTTTGAGAGTGCCCAGGCCGAAGCACAGCGCGAAAAACGCGGCATCTGGCACGACTATGACGCGGCAGCGGCGGCTGCTGACGCACATGCGTCGCAGTTGGCAGCGGCGGCACAGCAGTTACTGCTCGTTACCCCCCAGTTTTTTGATGCGCTGGTGGTGGATGTGAGCGAGGAAGGTGTGTTGATGTTCCACAAGCTAGATGCCGACACCGTCAAGAGGTTTTCCGAGTTTAAACAAGCCTTTAATGCATTCCACGCCAAGCCGCCTTCAGCGAGCGCACAGCTGACGGACGCGCCGTGTGCCCTTGGGCGTGCTCCGAAACGCGGCGAAATGGTGCTGGCCCGATTTGCCGAGAACAACAAGTACTACCGTGCTCAAGTGGTATCTTTTGACAAGACTAGTAACCAATATAGCGTCAAGCACGTGGACTTTGGCAACATCGATTCGGTATCGCTCTCAGCGCTCCGTGTCTTGCCAGTACAATGGCTGTTGAGCAAAGTCCCTGCGTTCGCACACAGCACGACGCTCCAGAGCTTGCAGTTGCCACCCCGGCAGCCGCGCGACTACTTGACGGAAGCCATGTATGCCCTCGAGGACTTGGTTTTCGATAAGAAGCTTGTGGTGGGTGCTCTCCCCCTGCCGCTGCTGCAACTGCCGTCAGCGCAGTATACCAGTATCATTTATGACGCGGAAAAATCGGTACAGGACCCGGACTATACGATAAACGAGGATTTGGTTAGTCAAGGATGGGCAGTTGTCAAGGCGCTGCCGTCTGAAAAAGCCAACCCCAACCTTTCGCAATACTTGAAGAGCGTTCAGGAGACGCAAGAGAAGACTAGGAGCCAGCGTAAGGGATGCTGGCAGTACGGAGACTTTTTCGGTGATGACGATGACGATTATTAAATGTGCAAATTTCCATAAAAAAAACCTTTGATATTGACTTGATACCTAGTTCTAGGTTTAAATATCCATTCAGACAACATAAAGCTCTTTTCCACTTTACAAGCTATACCTCAGCTACGGGTAAGTCTCTTGCAGCCACCGAGTTCTCCCTCCATAGTCTAGGATATCTATAGCGCGTATTTTCCAGCTTGAGCACGTCTCTTCATACTCTTGACACGTTTATTACGATATTCTTCACGCTGTATCGTATTAAAATACATTCAATTTGTGACCACGTGATCCTTATCGAAAAATGCGCAGAGAAAAAAATACGGAAATTTTGGAAAGTTCACATACAACGCCTCTCATTAGAACTCACGAAAGATGAACCCCGCAGTCACCAACATCGCGCTCATGCTTGTTATGATGCAAGTGTCGCGTCGTTTGGACTTGGAAGACCCCAAGATCCTCATGTACGTGCGTGTTGCGTACGCCTCGTGTCAAGCCATTGCACTCGCCGTGTACCTCTACGTTCGCTTCTCTATCCAGAAAAAGAACGACTTGACGACCTTGAAATACGTCAAGC